>PVJD01007358.1:0-85670 GCA_004026545.1 Mormoops blainvillei
ATTTCTTAAAGTATATGCCTGAAAATGTTAGCAATGATAGGACATGAGAAAGTGTTTTCCTTAAATTATTTTTTATTTTGTTTTAATTATTTAAGAAATGTTAAGGCATATATCTTTATTAAAAAGTTATCTTTTTCTATCTTTTTATCTATCTACCTATCTATGTATCAACCCAATTATTTTGGGCATCCCACTACCTTACTCCTAAAGTATATTCTCTTTATTGTGAAGAAGCATCATCCCCTTCTTTCCTTGTAGAAGGGTGTATTGGCATCCACGGTACTTCAGTGCTTTTGGTCTTATAACATGACCCAGCTTTAATCTCTTTTCTTTCTTTTGGAATACCATCTAACAGTCTGAGGGAGCTAATCAAAGTAATTGTTGGATCTCGATGACCAGAGCTTCACATGCCAAACATTTTCTCCCGAACTGGGTTATTTAGAGTCTAATAAAGCTGGGGATAAATATATAAACTTAAGTAATTCAGAGAGATTGGAGAATTCTCAGAAAATGCCTTTCACTTGGAGGCATGAAATTACACGTACTCCAGTGGAATGAAATCAAATCAATCAGCAGCTCGGCGTCTCCCAGGTCCTGCGATCAGTAAGGAGCTAGAAGACTCTCACTGGGAAGGAAGCTGAGGCTTGGCAGAAAAGTACCCAGTGCTGGAGTGTGAAGAGACTGAGACCTTCTGCTTTGGGAGTTCCAGCTTTGGGAGCTGATGAGAGGTGTTGACAGAAGAATATAGGTTTGTCAGAGAAAAGGTAGGGAAGCCAGAGTGATTGCCCTAATGCCCAACTCTCTATCCTACACTTCCCTGCCAGAATGGCTCAATGGGTCCTCATTTCTTTTTGGTTAAGGTCTAAAATTATAAAAGTGGAATATAATTATTTTCAGCATCTCATCCTTACCTCCCTTTTGAGCCTACGTGTATCACATCGCCTGTGGCACCGAACTCAGCCTTGTTAGCCAGATCCTTCTTGTGAATTTCTGAAGGATCAGGCTCTCTTGGGCCTCTGCCTTTCCCCGGATCACTCAGGACGCCCGGCCCCTGCCTTGACACATGACAAACTCTGAGATTTTACTTCCTCCAAAGCAATCTCCCCAGCGCCTTCATTCTAAGAAAGGTGCCTGGGTCTGGGCTTCCAGGCATTGCACCAGATCTATTACAGCACATACCACATCAAATCTCCCCGTCTCTCCACAGGACTATGTACTTTTTGAAAATAAAGACTACCTTCCATCAGGAGATTCTGAGAACTGAACAAAACCTAGCACTTATGTTCTCAAGAGCTGCCTGTGGAATGATGAATGGACAAGTGAATGTACCAGTTTGTAGATAAACATTAAAATTTGAAAAGGGCCACATTTCAGAAACTTTGCTGAAAGGCATCTGCAAAAGCACCAGATACTGCAGCCCTGAAATGAATGCAAAACATAACTCAAAGGGAAAAGTAAGAGATGTTTTTAAAATGAACTTGTTACAAATGCCAGGTTTTTCTAATATGTGTTTTACGATTAAAAAAAAAAAAATAGCCGCTGATGCATCAGGGAGGAAATGGAGGCAGAGGACGTTCACGAACACTGTAAATTGGCTCAAGTCTCCCATAATCAGATGGTTATCTGTCTACAGGAATATCTCTTGGAGTGTATCAGTAATTAGGTAGCTAATAGAAAATTACCAACTAACAAAATCTATGACCGTTCCAAGGACAATGGAATCACAGGCTAAGGTTACCACAGGTTTATTAAGAACAAATCATACCCTGAAATTTTGATAGTTTTTTTATAGTAGCTTTCCAATTCCTGCCACACTTGCTCCATTGGCCCTACGTTGCCTTCTAAACCTATTTAAAGTGTCTTCTTTTGAGTTGACCTTCAAAGCTCTCGGATACTCAGTTTATTACTTTTTTTTTGTTCTCATCTCTCTCCCTAATTTTTTCTGCTGGTTCCCTTTCTCTTCTCTGCTGTCCCTTCTGGCTCTTTGTCTTCAGTCACCAGCTCTTTGTGTGGACTCTCATGCAGCTGCTACTTCACACGTGCTACTTGCCCTGCCCCCAGAAGTCTTTGCCGCCTCTGGGCCTCCTAGTGAAGTTCTTTACTTTTTTCAAAGCCTGTCACTGATGTGCTGTCCTGAGGAACCAGTACTGTCCAGGCCAGCTTCCAATATCAGAGTTAATCTCTCACTCCTTGGTATTCCCTCATGCATGCATCTGTTGCTAAATTATACTGTAATTTATTTATATTTATATCTTCCTCCTATTAAGACATGAACACAGATACTAAAATGAGAATTCCACCATGGCAGGAATTTTTGTCTATTGCATTCACTCACTAGCGTTGCCTGAGTATGGAGAACACAAACCACTAACACACACACACATCTTGATAAATAAGTTTTTCCAAAGTAAGACTGTGTCTTATGTAACATCTGGTCTAATACAAAATAGCTGCCTAATAAATGACAGTTTCACCGATGCTGTGGTGTAGAATGGAAGGGAACAAAAACGAATAACGATTCAGTTCTCTGAACAACATTTGCTTGGCCTGTCTTATAGTACAATCTTCCTATCCCACAGAAATCCCATTTGAGATCATTATTATTTCTAGGAAATATTTCTGGACACTGTTACATTCTTTCATTTATCCATTTTTAATGTGTTTTTCTAAAAGTGAAAGCAAAAATAGCTGACAGTTTTTGAGAGGCATGTACCCAAGTACTAATACTACATGAATAATTAATTTAATCTTCATAATCATAGCTTTGAGGCAGGTAATTTTTCTTAAGTTAAACTTGTTTTTATTTTTTCCTATTTGTCGGTTTACATTTACTTGTGAAAAATAATTCTGAGAGATCTCTGTATCTTTCATCCAGTTACCCCCAATGTCAGCATCCTATAAAACTATAATACAACACCACAACCAGGTTATTGACGACACAGTCAAGATACAGAACGTTTGCATCACCGAAGATCCCTTATGTTGTCCTTGCACTGCCACACCCGTTTTCTTTCTATCTTCAACCTTTCATTAACCACTAGAAAACACTAATATTAATCTGTTCTCCATTTCTTTCATTTTTTCATTTTAAGACCACAATATAAATGAAATCATATGGTATGTAACCTTTTGCGATTGGCTCTATTCACTCAGCATAATTCTCTAGATGCCCGTGTAGGTTTTGTATCAGTAGTTTGTTTTTTTAATTTACTCAGTAATATTTTGAGGTATGGATATACTATAGCCTGTTTAACCATTTACCCACTGAAGGGCAGCTGGGGTTTTTTCTCATTTTTGGCTATTAGGAATAAATGTTTCTAGATGGATTTTTGTATTAACACAAGTTTTTATTTCTCTGGGATAAGTGGTTAGGAGTGCAATTTCTTGCTCATATGATAGATTCATGTTTCGTGTTTTTTAAAAATGATTGTCCAACTGGTTTTCAGAATGACTGTGTTTTCCATTCACAACAGCAATGTATATGTGATCCAGTCTCTCCACATCCTCTCCAGCATTTGGTGTTGCCATTATTATGTATTTTAGATATTCTAATAGGTGTGTAGTGATATATCTCATTATGGCTTAATTTGCATTTCCAGTTGACTAATGATTTTTAATATCTTTTTATGTGCTTATTTGCCATCTGTATATCTTCTTCGATGAAATGTTTCTTCATGTATTTTGCCCATTTTCTAGCTGGATCTGTTTTATAATTACTGTTACTTGTGTGACACTTTATAAGTGCATATGGTGGCTTTACACAGGCTTGTTCTTAGTTGCAATCCAAAAGCTCCATATGGTCAACTGTTTTATTCCCATTTTAAGGATGTCAATAACAAGTAAAGTGATAAGGCTAGTGAGTTTCCACTAGAATAGAAACTCCATTAAGGAAGAGGCTGAATGTTTTTCTATCTCTATTATACAGAATACTGCCTAGAATGTAGTGAACACCAAGAAATAATTATTGAATAAAATAACAAAGTAATAAAATTATTCTCAAACAATTCAGCCTTCCATAAGCACAAAGATCTGTCATTCCCTGTGATTTGCCCTCATTATTTTTCCCTAGCAGTGTTCTCCATTAATGTTGCAGATTACTAAGGGATTCCTTTATCCAAATGGAATGTCTACAATTGCTAATTCACTCTAATAAATATTGGCCTTTAACAGATGCATAACAACTGTGCTGTGTTGTGAATTCCAATTATGTATAAGACATGCCTGCCCTTTCCCATAAGCTCACAGCTTTGTGAACTTTCACTGTAAATTGCGTTTCTGATTCATAAGTAGACATTTTTACTGTGAGGTGTGTGTGTCTATGTGTGTTTAAATCACGTAGTGAGTTACATACTTTGTGAGTACCTAGCAACATGAATACATATTTAATATATTTAACACAGTTTTATAACTCGATAATGTGGTAATAATCAAACAAAGAAGCAAACAACAATAATAAAACTTGGATTTTGTCATTTAGTTAGGACTGCCAAATATAAGCCATTTATTATGCAGGAAACCAATTCTTCAAGATAAAGCTCTGTGTAAAGATGATTAAACAGGGGTGTCCAAACTTTCGGCATCTCTGTGCCACACTGGAAGAAGAAAAGTTATCTTGGGCCACACATTAAATGCATTGTGGCAGGTAATCACAAAAAAATCTCCTCATGTTCTCAGTAAATTTACAATTTTGTGTTGGGCCACATTCACAGCCATCCTGGGCTGCACGCAGCCTGTGGGCCATGGGTTGGACACCCCTGAACCCCTGTGATTAGCTAGGTTTAGGATTAAATCCTGGCTCAACCACCGCCATTGGCTGTGAGATCCTGAACAAGTTACTTAGCTTGTCTTTGATTGTTGATGTGGATATTTGGAATAATGGTGATAATTATGCATGTAACTAGCACACCCATGGTGCTTACTATGCCAGGCAGTGCTCTAAGCCCTTACATGCAGAAGCCTGTTTAATACTAACAACCCCCTTCTGAGGTGGACACTGTTCCCTCCTCATGGGTGAACTTAAGTAATTAAGTATATATGGAAAAGGCTAAGCAATCAGTGAGGCACCATAGACTATAAGTTATAACAGCTTCTTTGACATATCATTTACATGTGCTATAATGATTTTTATATAAAAATTATACAGGCAGACCTAGTGCCACCACATATTTCCTCTTGATCTTATATGATACACTTAAACTTTTCAAATCTCAGATTTCTCATCTCTAAAATGGGCATGACATATTGCCTATTCATAAAATATTTTGAGGAGATACAGGGATAATGCATTATACCTGACGTATTTGCTCAGTACTGGTTACTTATAATGATGATAGAGATGATGGAGAGGATGAGTTCATTCACTAAGAAAGTAGAGCAGATATGTGAAATAATGGTAGCTTCTTAAACTGCTTGTGTGATATTGAGGCCATTTCAATGCATGGAATTTTTTTGTGTACATTTCCTACTACCCTTAACTACACTGCTACCAAGTGGCTAGACTGCATCCTTCATTTATTTCTTCTAGCCCCAAAGCCATTCAGCTCTGTTATATTTTATTTCCATCAAGCCTAGCAAGGTTAAGTGTTCTGTTAGTATAATATATGTGAATCTGCTTTAATGATATGATTTTTAAATTCTAAGGCAGCTTAAATATTCACTTGAAATGCCTGCAAATAAAGAAATTAGCAGATACTTAATGTACTGGTGATACAAATTTATGCACAGGGAAAGATTTATGTTAGACAAAATGTAACTACATGAAAAAGCAATATAATAATTTATAATTAGAGGGAGAAACTAGAGATATTTCATCCATCTCCTTTTGGAGTTATTGTATGAGTCTTAAAACAGAACTCCACATCTTTCTGCCCTAACTCATCTCTCTTCCTGTGTTTTGAATCTAAACAAATGACGCCTATGGATCCAACCAGAAATGTTGGTTCTGTGTTTGATCCCTTGGCCCCTCCCTTCCCAAATTTCTAAGCAGTCACCGCCTGCCTTCTCATGGATGTGTTTACTTCTCTCCACTTTCACCGCTCTGTTCCTTACGTAGGTCTTCACTGTTTTCTTATCAGCAGTGTAAAGTAATAATTAAGCATTACCTCTCCATTTAATATCCTATAACTAAAGGGATCTTCAAAAGAAAGAAAATCTTGAGTCATTCAACTTAAAACTTCTCAATGATTTCTACTCCCTCTGAATAATGTCAAACTTGCCGATATGGTCCATGGTCTTCCCCTGGTCTGCATCTCAAACCGTTTAAAACCTCTTCCATTGCCTCACTTCCTTCCCCCTGAAAACACAATGTTCTAACCACAGTGCACATCCTTCAATTCTTCAAAAGTGCTGATCCTTCCCTTTCTGCTCTGTATCTTTGAGGTTGGTCTTCATTTGGCCTGGGATAGGGCTCTCTTCCTCTCCCTTCAGTTAGGTAATTCCTACCTAATTGTAAAGTGTCAGTTTAGCAATCACTCTCCAGAAAGCCTTCCTCAAACCTTCAGCCAGATTACATAACTTCCTTATAGCCTCCAAATCACTTTGTATCCGGCATTTAAATCACTGGCCAAGGCAAGGCACATGAAGGAATAAATTCAGAACAGCAAGGATTCATAAAAAAAGAGAAAGTTGTGTAAAAGGGTAAAGTGGTAAGGAATTTTAGATGAAGTGATCAGGAAAGAAAATTTTAAGGTGGTTTTATTTTAACAAAGACCTCAAAAAAGGCAAAAGTAAGCCACATGGATATCTGAGGATGGAGTCATCCAGACAGAGGGTATTACTCAGACCTTTTGAGGTTTGTGACAACAATAAGCCGGCTGGTATAACCAGAGAACACTGAACAGAGCGGGAGAATGGTAGAAGTTAGGGTTAATTATTCAGGAATTTGTAGGCCAAGGTATGAATTTGAATTTTATTCTGAGTGTACAGAAAGCAATTAGAAGACTTTAAGTAAAGAGTGCCAAGATAGAACCTAATATTTATTTCTTGAATATGCATCATAGCAAAGCACATTGGAAAACTATTATTAGATTTCTAAGTTCATGCATTTGAAATAAATGACCTTCACAAAGGCTTAAGACATAAAGTCACAGATCATTTCATAGATAGATAATTTAATCCCAGGGAGGCTGATTGATTATTTTACCAAAAAATTATACAGTAAATACATGGCTAAGAAAGATGAGAAGCCACGCCTTCTGACTCCTGCCTGGTTTACTTTTATACAGATGAAGAGATACGCATGTTGCTTGAGGCCATGTATATGAGCTCCTAAATAGCCACTGAAAATATGAAAAGTACATTGAGATAGCATTGAGCTTTTTTACATTGTAAAGAGCTGTTTCTTTGCTAGTTTCCAACTAGACTATGAGCATTTTCAAGACAAGTACATCATTGCATGCATTCTTTCTGTTGTCTTCTAGCATGTGTCACAGAGACTGATTATCACAGAACATCAACAACAAAGGTCAGAGTGCATTGAAAAGTGTAGGCCACTTGTACCAAATTCTGCCTAAAGTGATCCCCAAAATATTTATGTATTTATCAAGCATTTACAAGCCTCTATTTTCTGCAAGACATGCCGACTACTGGCAGGACAAAGATGACTATGGCATGGAGTCTGTCCTTAGGTTCCTCAAGTTCCTCAAGGAACTTGAGTCTTAGCTAGGATGACAGCCATGGAGGTGAGCCGCTAGTTAGCAAAATGCAAGAAGGGTCAGAGTAAAACCAATTGGTTTATCAAAACACTTATAGTAATATTTCATATTTTCTCACCACTACTATGTAAGTGCTATAAACGCCTAATGTGCATTATCTCGTTTAATCCCGTTAACAATCCTCTTAATATCACATGGGTCATAAAACTTGCCCCTCTCCAATTTTTTTCACATGAGAAAACTGACTACAGAGGGGTTAGGCAGCTTACTCAAGGTCAGTCAGTCCGTCAGTGGGGAAGCCGAGAGTCAAGCCCTGACAATAGGACTTCAGAGGCTGTACTTTCCAGCACCCACATCGTTTTGAGAGACCTTGGCTTATTTTCATTCTCACAGAAAAACCTATGAACCAGGTTTTATTTTATTGTCATTTCATAGGTAAAGAAATGGGCCCAAAGGTTTTCAGGAAATTTTCAAATTTATCCTGAAACCCACGGTAGGCTGAAAGTCCTTTGATTCCAAATCCTACCTATCTCCACTAGAACATATTCCCTCCGTACACATTTTTGCATCTTTTAGAGAGCTGAAAGAACACATTAATTCTGATTTGACTAGTGTGGAGGTGAAGGACTTCATTAAAGAGGTGATATATCCCAGATAGGACCACCCATCCTATTTTAAAATGTCATTGAAATAGGATATTTGCCACTATGAAATAGCAAAGTGTTTCCTGATGAATGCTACTTCTGGAAAATGCAAATTAGGATCTCCATTAAACCTCCTATATTCTGGATCGTACATGCTCATTGATTTGAGCAACCTTTCTCCATCATCGCCAGGCTAAATATTATCATGCAAAAATGCACTCTGACTTTCTTGGAAGCAAAGTTTTCTGACATTTACCTGGGAATCTAACTAAATATTGAATAAATACAATCTTAACTGAAGCACACAAAGAAATTTACTGCAGTGTTTCCTTGATAAAAATAACAACAGCAACATTATTATTAACTGCATGCTCACTACCTTACTACTCATTTTATGAACATTGAAGACTCTAATACTCACAACAACCTAGGGAACAAGTATCCCATTTTGCATAGGACATTGAGGATCTGAGATGTTAGATCCCAGGGATAAGGCGTGGCTAAGGTGGGAACTGAACTTTGCTCCATATAGAACCAAAGGTATTACTCTCTCTACATTGTTTGTAATTCCATGCTGAGTTGACAAAGCAGAGCATTTCGCTACATTGGACAAAGTCATGGTTGGGTAATGCATTAACTGGGTATCTGGTGTGGTGTCATGGGGTCTGAGGCTGGACCGACAAATTTAGTTTCATAGTCCTGTGTTAAAAAGATGTATTAGAGGTCAGCTATGCCAATCTCCACAGCTGCCGTGGAGAGCACAGAGATGCAGTCTTTCCCAGTGACCTTAGCCCATCCAAGTTCCAATGAAGGTAGAAATGGCTTCATTAATGTCCCGATTTACAAGTTTGGCAATATGTAGGTAGATGGAGGGACAACTGAAAGTTACCACCAATAGACATGTCAGAAATTTGTGTTGTCTTTCAGATCTATGGGACATTTGAAAATTGCCCACTTTCTCCAGATTCTTTCAGTTATTTGATAGGCTCAAAGAGAAGCCTCAGTTAAGTTTCTTTGAATCCCATGTCCTGAACAACTGCTTTTAACAAACGCAGGGCATCTTCTCTCCTCAGGGCAGTTTATGGATGTGGTAGCAGCAACCAGGGTTCAATCTGAAAGTTCTATATTTATAATCACACCCACAACTACAATACGAATCATCCAAAAATGCTATGGAAAATTTCCTGCATTCAGGAAATGGCTGAGACTGCAGTATCTTCACATAAAATTAATTTTCTTCCTTAAAACAAATTATAATAGAGCCTAACTCATAGAATATTAAATAAAATAAGGTAAGTAAAGCATTTGGAATAAATCCTGGAACATAATTTTCCCCAAAATAATCCAGTTCACACTGACCATGCATATTTTTACTGAGCATTTACTGTATTCTGTGGTTAAGTTCTGTATGTATTTTACATTTTTCACAGAATTATCATTTACTGAGAATATGTATTTCAAGCTCTATATCAAGCAATTTATGCATGATCTTCTGTCACCTTCACAATAACAACTTTAGATGTTAATTCTTCATCAGAAAGGAGTAGCTTGAAGGTCAATTATGTGATATCACTTTGCCAAGATCATGTAGTGATTCCTCCATGTGAACGTAAGCCAGGCTCTGGTCTAGAAAAAGACCATACTCCTGTAGTTAGTTGAGTGCGCTCAATGTTCACTCAATCTCCATCCCAAGTTTTTTCCTCTTGGGAGGGTTTTAAAAGCTCAACCCAAAACAATATTTCTTAAACTTCCTTGTTGTACTCTGGGTGGAGGAGCGGTATCGCATGCATTTGCCTGAGCTCCGAAGGCAGAGCTGAGACGGCATTTTTCCTCTCTCTTTGGCTGTGTCTGTGCAGGCACATTGTGGGGACATGAAGTTCCTCTGCCACGGCATATCATGCCTCGCTCCATGGAGGGCTGGGGGAAGCAACAACAGTGGTCGTGGCAGGTTCCTGGACCTGTCTTCTTGTTCCCTGGTTTAGTTTCTCCATACGTTGGGTGTCTGCAATGGGACAGCAGTAGTGGCGATTTGGGGTACAGGATAGCTCCAGAGGCAGCCCCAGTGCGTCAGTTTTCTTATGGGTTAGTTGTATTGTTTGAGAGTTATTCCTGGAGACCCAGCTTGCATTCCATTCCTTCAACCTATGTGATTAATTCATTAAGCCCCCGATTCCCTAAATTAAGTCTGTTACTGCTTAAAATCTCTAGAGTGACATCTGTTTTCCGAACTTAATCTTGAGTGTTATATTGAGTAATGGCCCCTACTTGTTAAAACATGTTTGTCTGAGAACCCATCTTGCAATTTCCTTGCCATGAGAGAGGAAGGTATTATCAGAATCTTACGTGATTCTTTGACAAACATAAATGTAATCTCTTACATTGGACAGATCTATGGTAAAAATCCCACTGTCGTCACACACATTAATTGGTGAGCAACTAAACAAATAAAAGCTCTATCACCAACAGCACATTCATATTATTTATAGCTTCTTCAGTGCTCTTTCACTTTAATCAAAGATGGAAGAAGCTCTGGCTTTTTCAGTGTCTATTATATACCTGAAACAGGGATAGGAATGTTGATGACCACTGCCAATCCTCATCAGGACTTAAGTATTTTCATCCCTATTTTATTTATTTGTTTGGGTTTTTAATTTTTTTTCCAGATTAAAAAAAGAAAAACAGATTCAAAGAGGCAAATCTGGCTGACTCCAAGTTACCTGATGCCCCTTCTAACACATGCAGTCTGGTCACAAACCTTTTCCTTTATCTTAGAAAAGCTTTGAAAGTTTCACCAGCTACACTGGGCAAAAAATTCACTTGAAATGGGAAGAGCTGGTGTGAATTCAACTCCAAGATTTCCTAGCAGTGGAATCTGGAGCAAGCCACTCATATCTTCTTTCCTCAGTTTCCTCATCAGTTACATGGGCACGTCAGCACCCACCTTGACTACTGCATGGGGTTTCTGATGAACTCAGCAGCATTTGAAGCATCTATTAGAATGTTGGAAAGATTTAAAAATATATGCACCATCTAAGAGTAAACACCTAGGCAAATCATTTTACCTCTCTGAGGCTATTTTCTCATCTAAAATGTGGGTATAATAATTATAGCTCCCTCGTTGTTGTGATGATTAAACAGGTCACTGTACCTAAAGTGCTCGTCACAGTGTGGCTGCATGATAAGTGTCTAATAATGTTAACTTTTAATTGTTTTATTATATACAATATAATCACAAGTTAGTTTGAGAAATTTTATCCAAGTAACCTCCTCTATAATGCTGTTTAAAAGTTCAAGAATATTTGAAAAGAAAAAAAATGCTGTTAGCCTTAGCAGCGTCCTGGGCATGGTTCCCCTGCCAGGTATGGCTTTATCCTGAAAAGGAGAAGCGGAACCTCCTGCCAGTTGGCTTCGTGCTCTGTTTGGAAGGCTGCTTTCTTCCTTTGGCTGCCGAGGCGGACAAGTGGGTTTTCCATCCTTTGGTTACTGCCAATGACTTGGTCCCGAGCAACAGATGTGAAGAGTGGTCCCCCAAGAGAAGAGGCGGATCAGATGCGAACCTTATCCTGGAACTTCTCCTTTCATGTCTGGTCTCACTGGCAAGCAGGAGAATGGATGAGAGACAGCAGCCATATGCCAGAACTTATGGCAGATACTCAGCAACTGCAAATGCACCACAAGGTTACTTTGTGTTTGCCTGACTTTTGTAAGCCAGAAGGGGTTTTGAAGTCTATACAGAATCATAGTAAAACCCATGCCTAAGTGGGCATGAAATAGATCCGTGAGCGGGTATTGGAGGAGAATGTCTGATTAAGTATTCTAGGAGCTAATCTGAGAGCCATTCATCTATTCACAGTGGTAAAGCCTTTTCTAGGTAGCACTAAGCACAGAACTCATCTTTTTCATGCCACCATCTCTCCCATCAGCCACACTGCTACAAATAGACAAGTCTATCACAGCAGGCATGTTTGTGGAGTACGTGCTAGAAGAGGGTCTTCCTTGAGAAGCAGCCCCGCTCAAACACAGACACAAATAAGCCACAGCAGCAGCTAGCACTACAGAAATTCAATCACCAAGGATTTTCTATGTCAAGTCTGAAACTTGAGTAATTGTAGGTAGAGATATTGAGATTTTTTTTTTCAATTAGTTTATCAACATTGTTGGTAAAGAAAGTCCAATGAAAGACAATGTATAATATAGAAAATATACATACTTTTTAGAATAAGTACAATAAAAGTAGGGCTTCTGAACTGGAACAAGACAGAAATATTTCCCATAGATTCTCTGGCCTATGCGATTTACCAATTCCTTTGTGAAGAGACAGTGAAGACACAGATCACAGAGTGTTTGGTGGTGGGTGTTTTTTTTCTTTTCATGCGTGCATATGTGCATGCTGAATTTGCTGTAAAACGCATCTAGTCACATGATGACATTATTACCAGGCCTTTGGAGATGCCTAAAATAATCTTAACATAAAATAATCTCTAGCAGATTTTATAAGAAAGCACTTGAACTAATTCTGCCCGAAGGGCAATTTAGAATCAGAATTCCCATGCCCAGAGTATAAGGCCTTGTAAGACAAACTTTTAGATAAGGCTCATTTCCTATTTGGGTAGTACTCTGAAGTATTGTCCAAAGCCCCCAGAAAACACAAAACCATTTTAAAAAATCAATTTATTATTCAAAATATACATACACAGTTCTGGATGTTTTTAATGGAACATTAAACTTACTCATCTCAAAAGCCAAGGCTTCTCCTTGAGAAATTCTTTGAAGGATGGATGAGTTAAATTCAGCCTCAGCTCCCTGCTATACTCTGTTGATTTGAAAAGGGGCAAGAGGAGTACAACTGAGTGATGCAAGGGTGACAGAATTCCTATGGAGACAAAGCGGGGAAAAAACTACATCCTCTTCCAAGGATCACCCTGTTGGGTGTGAAGGGAGAAACAGGGAATTCATATTTATTGAGACTATTTATATGTCATGGCTATCCTAGTGAAATATTTTATCTCATTTTATCTCATCTGATTCTCAAAAGAGCACTGGGATAGGTATTTTTATTCTCATTTGACACAGCAAACATCTGGCACTCAAAGTGTGGAGTAACTTACCCCAGGTCAAAAAAGCAACCAGTGGTCATATAAGGATTTGAAACCACCTGGATCACAGAGTTCCCTTTTTTCTAGGTCCTCTAAGGTCTAAAGTCCTATTTGATTCTTCTCTGTTTCTTGTCCCCTCTCTCTAACTGGTAACTCTAGCAAACAGGAGAGTTGTCTATTTTAAGGTCACTCTCACTAACCTCACAGGATTGTTTTATCTCGATTTTCCTCTTCATTTCCACTAACTGTAGTTCACTGACCATATGCTGAAATGAGTCATCTCTCCCTACCATCCCCTATTTATGGTGCTACAAGATTTAGCTTCCTCCAGTTAACTTGATCACGTCACTCAGTAAAAATAATAATAACAACCAACAACAATAAAGCAATGAGTCTCTGCTGTATTATCACTTATTATTATTCCCCATATCATGACACTTAATAAAAATACTGTCAACTCTGTGCTAAACTTGTATTATCAGCTTTACAAATTTTACCTTATTTAATTTTTTCCAGAAACTTAACTGGTTTAGTAGTATCTCTACATTCTGCAGATGAGGAAACTGGTCCTGAGAGACACTGAATTTGTCCGGTTCCCTAATGCTAATAAGTGGTAGTGTGGGAATAAAACCTAGACCATCTGATCTCAAGTGTATCATCTCTTCTCTGTTCCACATGTATTTACTAGAGGACCAATAGCTTAACGTCTCACAGATATATTTAGTTTGGCCTATATAGTCCTTTAAGGAAGGTAAATAGGTAGATGATAGGTAGGTAGGTAGGCAGGTAGGTGGATAGATAGACAGATAGATAGATGGATAGATAGATGTAGATAGAAGTCATTATGTCTCAACTTGGAAAAGATCACATAAAAATCTGGATTTTTACCTTCTCTTTAAAAAATCAGAAAATACAGACACTTTGAGTCTGCATTCCCTATGACATCAGTTGGTTTACTCTACAAGTTGATAACTCTCTTTATACAGGTAAATGTCCCCCAACTTTCTATGGTCACCACTCTGCCAAGTCCAGGTTGTACCATTCTGATGCCTGCACATTTGTTGCAGTTTCTCATAAGAGTTTATTTTCTGGATCTTTTTCTTGTTCTATTTTTTATTCTTCACCAGTACCGGGCACAGTACCTCCAATAAGGAACAGTGAGGAATTCAGAAAAGAAGAGACATTCAAAAGCACAGAATTTTTGGTTTCAGAGATATTTGAGTTTGAATTGCAGCTTTATTCCTAAATGTTGGGCAGCTTGCTTAAACTCCCTTAGTTTCTTTGCAGAGTTAGCGTGTCAATTAGGTAACGCCCGTGAATTACGTGGTAATGGGACTGGTGCGTAGTAAGTGCTCAATAAATATTAACTCATTATGATGGTTTTTATTTCTGAAGTTTAAGCAAATTGAAGTTCTCTTCCATTAGCATTAATAGAAGTAGCAACAGGAAGAAAAAAAACTATTAATGGTCTGCCCTCTTACTGAATGGATCACATAGAGCAATCTTTTTCTCTCCTTCTCCTCATTTTTCACAGGAGAAAAAAGTCAATCAGAATTTGCTAGAGCAGAGAAAAGCAAATCACTTTGGCACCTGAACAACAAAGCAATGTTAGTTTATTTTCTTTGTAAAAAGTCATCTGTTCACAAACCTCTTTTATGAAATACCTGTCATAGTCCATTTTATTGAACGTTACTCACTCCGCAAGTTTTTGGCCTCAAGGTCATTCCATTATCAGTTCCTACAGCACCTTCAGTATTGGAAATGGACTGGGGGAGATGGGAAGGAAAACACACACACAAATATACAACACACTCACCAGATGGACAGCTCAGATAATAAAGGTGATTTCCATCCATGGCAGGCAGAACTCAGATCTGTCCCTGCGTCTGATGAAAACAGCTTCAGTGACACTTGCTGACAGATCCACAGAGACAACTTGCCATGAAAGGCGCCCAAAGCAAGGAGCAGCTTTCAATCTGACCACCAGGTCTTGAAAAAGATAACCCGAATATGTTTTATGAGTTGTTTCTTTAAAAAAACACATTTGTTTTATTTTTCTAACAAGAAAAATAGCAATAAAAATACTCAAATACCTCTTCCTGTACTAAATAGCACCCAGAACCCTAGGATAACGTCCAAGGCTGGTGCCATGTTTTGCTGCTCTGAAATGTGGTCTTAATGAGCCTGATCAACTCATTTCTTATGTAGAACTTTGATCACCATGTGGAACTGTAAAAAATAAATTTGGAGATCGATGTGTTTCATGATTCGCCCCTACTTCTGCGTAGTTCCCTTTCCCTCTTGACAAACAACTTAGGGAGCCTCCTTTCAAAGCATGCACAAAGGCCTGCAAGCATGTTACAGATAAAATCTCCCATCCTGGCCTGGAGATGAAGGAGAGGGAGCCAGCCCGCCTTCTGCACTGTAGGAATCAAGCTTATACATTGTACCTACATTCTCTTACTGAATTTGAAAAGCTCTTGGGACTGTGATGATCATGACAATGACCACATGAAAAATAGACATTAGATAAATTAAGATATTAGAGTTCACAAATAATAAATAACTATAATAAAAATTATGTAGCTACTAAGAGTTTACCCAGCATTTAAATCTAGGCCATTACCACATTCCCAAAAGTCTCCAGGCTTCTCCCTACCTACCTGTCCAATCATTTCCCAGGACTATCCAATTAGAGCTTCTGAATGACCACCGGTCTCCAATCATCCTTCTTGCTTTGCTATTTCTGCCTATCAATCACCCCTGTGATAAATTTTTACCACATTAGCTTTTCCAGTAGTTTAGGTCCTGGCACACACACACACGTGTGCACGCACACACACATATACACATAAAGAATTAATGCATGTGGACAGAACTAAATTAAATTCAGAGAAGAGATTGACTTTCCAAGCCCTTTGACTCTTTACATATATGAATGGATTATAGTCCAAGTTTGCACAAACAAAGCCAGTGTGTGAAGACAGAATCTGTATATTCAGGTCCTAGTGAAGTTGTGGACCTATAGCATGATGTTCTGAAACAGCAGCTAATAGTTACAGACAGAGTAAGACAGATATGTGTTTAGTCACTTCTTTCTTTTGAAATTATATGAAGAGTAAACCAACTTCCTTATTTACCTAAGAGTATATTTTATAATAAAGATTTCCAAGAAAGAGACTATTTTCTATTCAATCGTTAGCCTTGGTATTGATGGATGGAGGTAAGTATCAGATCTGGTGGCATATGAATATAAAACTGAAGTATGTCCTCTGGTCAAGACAGAGGTGTAGGTAAATACGGCTCACCTCTTTGCACAAAAAAAGCAAAAATTACATCTAAACTACAAAACAACTGTCACCCAGAATCATCAGAAACTTGAGCAGCATGGAAGTCTGACAACCAAGGAATTACAGAAGTCACATTCATGTAAATGGGTAGGAGGGGTAGAGGTGCAGAGACATGGAACCACAGAGACATGGAATGGGGGGGTTCCACATCCATGTGTGGTATATAAAAATTGGGAGGGATGTATCGAGAATGAGGGACCCCAATACCATACCAGGTCCCCCATCCCCAGGAAGGTAAGTCCCCACAACTTCTGGCTTAGAAACTGGTGGGGACTGGGGAGGCAAAAGAAACTGAGGGATTCTCAGGCATCTCCTCTTAAAGGGTCTGCAATGGACTTAGGACTTAGGCAGACTTACTTCTTCTGGGCTTCAGCACTGGGGCAGTGGCTTGAAGGGCATCAGTGGCATATGGGGAAAAACCGAAGTATCTGTATTTAAGCCAAGTACCAGAGGACAGCTCCTCCCTGGACAAAACTACAGAGGCCAGGCAACGGGCATTGTCTCTTTCTGAGCCCTCCTCCACACAGAGCCACAGAACAGCAGCACTGTACCTGAGACTCAGTCAACTTTGTTCACATGAGTTGTCCCACTCAGGTGATTACTTAAGGCTCTGCCCCATTCAACTTATGGGGGCACTTTTCTGTATTAGGCCATATTACCAAGATAGGGAGTCAAATCAACTCTACCTAATATACTGAAACAAACAGGGAGACTGCCAAAATGAGGAGATAAAGAAATATTGCCCAAATGAAATAATTAAAATGGCAAAATTTAAAGACAAAGAGAGAATCTTAAAGGCAGCAAGGGGGATATAGCTAGTAATATAAAGGGAGCTCTGAGAAGGCTATCAGCTGATTTCTTGACTACAAACCAGAAGGGATTGGCACAAAATATTCCAAGTAGTGAAAAGCAAGGATCTGAAACCAAGACTACTCTATCCAGTAAGGCTCTCATTTAAAATGGAAGGCAAAATAAAGAGCTTGCCAAACAAAAAAGGGCTAAAGAGTACATCTCCTCCAAACCAGAAGTGCAAGAGATGTTAAAGGGACTCCATTAAGAGGAAGAAGAAATAGAGAGGGGGAGAGAGAGGGAGAGAGAGGGACACAGGAGCAAAGGAAAAACATGGCAATGAACAAGTACCTATCATTAATAACCTTAAATGTAAATGGAATAAGTGTTTCAATCAGAAGGCATATGGTAGCCAAGTGGATAAGAAAACATGACCTGCATATATGCTGTCTATAAGAGACCCACCTGAGACCAAAAGATCTACACAGGCTGAAAGTGAAGGGATGAAAAAAAATATTCCAAGCAAAGGAACATTAAAAAAAAGCTGAGTAACAATCTTACACCAGACAACATAGACTTTAAAACAAAGGCCATAACAAGGGAGTTATGGTCTATATAATATTAAGGGAGTTGTCTAATCAGAGGATATAAGCTTATAAACACATATGCACCCAACACCTAAATACATGAGGAAAATCTTGGAGGACTTTAAGAAGATCAAGAGCAATACAGTCATTGTAGGGAATTTTAACACCCCACTGTCGACAATGGATAAATCTTCCCAACAAAGAATCAACAGGATATTTTAGCATTGAACAACACTCTAGATCAAATGGGCTTAATTGATATTTATAAAACATTTCACCCCAAAGAAGCAAAGTATACATTCTTTTTAAACACACATGGGTCATTTTCAAAGATAGACCACATGGTGGTCCATAAAACAAGCCTCAACAGATTCAAGAACATTGAAGTCAAATCAGGCATCAGATCACAATGGCTTGAAACTAGAAACTAACCTCAAGGAAAAAACTAAAAACACTTACTTTCATGGAGACTGAATAACATGTTATTAAATAATGAATGGGTTAACAATGAGATCAAGGGAGAAATCAAAAGGTAGCTGGAAACAAATGAAAATGAACACACAAACAACCCAAAGCCTCTGGGACACAGTGAAGGCAGGCCTGAGAGGGAATTTCATAGCAATGCAGACCTACCTAAAAAACACAGAAAAATCACAAAACAAAACAAAACAAAAAACCTAACCCTGCATCTACAAGAACTAGAGGAACAACAAACAAAGTTCAGAGTGAATAGAAGGAAGGAAAGAATCAAGATAAGAGCAGAATTAAATGACATAGAAACAAACAAACAAAAATTTCAAAGAATCAGTGAATCTGGGAGCTGGTTCTTTGCAAAGATAAACAAAATCGACAAAGCTGTAACCAGACTCATCTAGAATAAAAAAGAGAGGGCCCAAATAAATAAAATCAGGAATGAAAGAGGAGAAATAACCAATACCATAGAAATACGAAGGACTGTAAGAAATTCCTTTGAAAAACTATATGCCAAGAAACTGGACAATCTAGTCAAAACACAAATTAATGAAAACATACAATCTCCCAAAACTGAATCAAGAAGCAGAAAGCCTGAAGAGACCAATAACAACAAGTGAAATGGAAGCAGTAATCAAAAAACTCCCAAAACACAGAGCCTTGGAGTGGATGGCTTCATGGGCAAATTTACCAAATATTCAAAGAAGAAATGGCATCTATCCTTCTCAAACTATTTCAAAAAATTTAAGAAAAGGAAAGACTCCCAAACTCTTTTTATGAGGCCAGTATTATCCTAATTCCAAAACCAGGTAAAGACACAACAAAGAAAGAAAATTACAGGCCAATATCTCTGATGAACATAGATGCTAAAATCCTCAACAAAATATTGGCAATCCAGATTCAGCAATTCATTAAACAGATCATACACCACAATCAAATGGGAATTATTCCAGGGACGCAAGGACAATATAACATTTGCAAATCAATAAACGTAATAGATCACATTAACAAAGCGAAAGGCAAAAATCACATGATCATATCAATAGATGCTGTAAAAGCATTTGCTAAAATCCAGCATTTATGATAAAAACACTCAGAAAAGTGGGAATAGAGGGAACGTACCTCAATATAATAAAGGTCATATATGAGAAACCTACTGCCAACATCATACTAAATGGACAAAAATAAAAAGTGCTTCCCTTAAGATCAGGAACAAGATGGGGTGCCCGCTTTCAGCACTCTTATTCAACATAGTACTGGAAGTTCTAGCCACAGTGATTAGAGAAGGAAAAGGAATAAAAGGCATCCAAAGAGGAAAGGAAGAAGTAAAACTGTCATTATTCCTAGGTGACTTGATAATGTACATAGGAAACCTCGTAGTCTGCACCAAAAAATGACTTGACCTAATAAGTGAATTTGGTGAAGTAGCAGGATACAAACTCAATATTCAGAAGTCAATGGCATTCTTCTACACCAATAATGACTTATCGGAAAGGGAAACTAGGAAAAATAACTGCATTTACTATAGCAACAAGAAAAAATAAAGCACATAGGAACAAATTTAACCAAGGACATAAAAGACCTGTACTCACAAAACTATAGAACAGTGAAGAAAATAATTGAGGAAGATAAAATAAATGGAAGCATATACCATGTTCATGGATTGGAAGAATTAACATCATTAAAATGTTCATACTACTGAAAGCAATCTATAGATTCAATGCAATTCCTACTAAAATGCTAATGGCATATCTCACTGATCTAGAACAAATATTCCAAAAAATTATATGGAACCAAAAAAGACCCCAAATAGTCTCAGCAATCCTGAGAAAGAAGAACAAAGTTGGAGGGATCACAATACCTGGTATTAAATTGTACTACAAGTCCACTGTAATCAAGACAATCTAGTACTGGTATAAGAACAGACACATCAGACACATAGATCAATGGAACAGAATAGAGAGCCCAGAAATAAACCCATGTCTCTATGGCCAATTAATGTTTGACAAAGGGGACATGAACATACCATGGAAAAGTAATAGTCTCTTCAATAAATGGTGTTGGGAGAACTGGATGGGTACATGCAAAAAAATGAAACTAGACCATCATCTTATACCACACACCAGGATAAACTCAAAATGGATAAAATACTTAAATATAAATCATGACACCATAAAAGTCCTAGCAGAAAACCTAAGCAGTAAAATCTCAGATATCCAACATAGCAGTATTTTTGCTGATATATCTCCTAGCGCAAGGGAAATATAGAAAAAAATAAACAAATGGGTCTGCATCAGAATAAAAAGTTTTACGTGGCTAAAGAAAACATCATCAAAGTGAAAAGGGAACCGATTATATGGGAGAACATGTTTGGCAATGATACATTGGACAACGGTATCACCTCCAAAATATGTAAAGAACTCACACCGCTCAACATTAGGAAGACAGACAACCCAATTTAAAAATGGGCAAAGGAGAGGAATAGACACTTCTGCAAAAGGACTTACAGATGGCCCAGAGACATATGAAAAAATGCTCAACATCACTAGCCATCAGAGAGAATTAAAACCACAACAAGTTATCCCCTCACACCTGTCAGAATGACTATCATTAATAAATCAACAAACAACAAGTGCTGGCGAGGGTGTGGAGAAAAGGGAGCCCTAGTGCAGAGTTGGTGGGAATGTAGACTGGTGTAGCCACTGTGGAAAACAGTATGAAATTTCCTCAAAAATTAAAAAATGGAACTATCTTAGGACCCAGTGATTCCACTGCTGGGAATATATTCTAAGAATCCCAAAACACCACTTCAAAAGAACTTATATACCCCAATGTTCATAGCAGCACTATTTACAATAGCCAAGTATTGGAAACAGCACAAGTATCTATCAGTAGATGAGTGAATTAAAGTAACTATGGTACATTTACACAATGGAATACTACACAGCTGAAAAAAAGAAGGAAGTCCTACCTTTTGCAACAGCATGGATGAAACTGGAGACTATTATGCTAATAGAAATAAGTCAGTTGGAGAAAGACAAACAGTACATGACTTGACTTATACCTGGGATCTTAAAGAACAAAATAAACTAATGAGAAAGATAGAACCAAGTCCATTTCCCATCCTGCGGGTGTTCAGTGGAGAGTGAAACATGTGGGAGGCTCTGCAGTGCTGCAAGCCTGGGGAGAGAAGGAGACTGTCCCCTCCAAGGACACTCCCGTTCCCAGGTTTCCAGGGTTTTTATTAAGGCTGGTTACTAAGGGTGCATAGAATTGCTAACAGTTGCATCTGTTCCTGGGGTACGGCAGGTGAGGGGTGAGAGAACGGTCAGGTAATGTTCACCAGGACAACCAAGAGGAAGGGAACGCTGGTTCCCCTTCAACGGCCGTGTTCATGCCAAGTTCCACGTTCAGGACTCTGCTCTTGGTGTCACAGGTGCACACACCAAGGAGCCCAAACTCCCACAGAACCAGAAACATGGAAACATGGAAAAGACTGACAGCTGTAAGAGGGGAGGAGGGAGTGAGGGAATGGTGGAAGGGAGGGGGAAGAACATGTATGAATGACCCATAGACATGGACAATGGAGAGGGGATTGACTGTGTGTGAGTGGTGGGCTGTGTGAAGGGTGGCAAAAGGGAAAAAAAAATGGACCACTGTAATAGAATAAACAATTAAAAAATTAGAAAAAAAGAGAAGCATTTTAAACAGAATGTTTAAAAATGAAGCTTTTTGGGTGTGCCTGTAACGCTTATTTTTATTCAGATAACAATACAACTTATTTATTAGATATCTTTAACCTTTTAACTACTTTGTTCTGACTTGGCTGTTAAAAATTCTAGGGTAACCCAAAATAATATTACTTTTTAAGAATTTTCAGCAATTCTCCAGTGAGTCTCAGGGATCATGAGGCTTCAGCAGGCACTTAGAACATTATCTCCCACCAGCTGCCAATGACAATGGGACTCATAATTCTTTCACTTAAGTAGCACTTTAATGTTTACAAATGACCTAACCACCCATTATGTAATGGGATCCTAATCAGAATTTAGTTGGCAAGAAAATTTATGTTAGTTTTTTATTTCATTTAAAAGAGGAGGAAATTAGCCCTGGCTTGTATCGCTCAGTGCATTGAGCATCAGCCTGCGAACCCAAGGGTCCCTAGTTGGATTGCCAGTCAGAGCACATGCCTGGGTTGCAGGCCAGGTCCCCAGTAGGGGGTGCACAAGAGGCAACAACACATTGAGATTTCTCTCCCTCTCTTTCTCCCTCCGTTTCCCTGTCTATAAAAATAAATAAATGAAATCTTTAAAAGAAATACTTCCTCTTCTAAAAAAATAAAATAAAAGATGAGGAAATTAGTATTCAGAGGCTCATGCAAATAAAGTTGAATTCTAAAGTAGCTATGTCAACTAAGTAAGAATAACTTCCAACTCTATAACTCCAGCTCAGATGTCTTTCCTGAGATTGAAATCTTATCCAATTGCCTTTCAAACATCTCCATCTGGACACGCCACAATTACTTCTCAGTCAACCTGTTAAAAAATGAATTTGTTATCATCCTCTAAAACTGTTCGTCTCCTTGGGTGCCCAGTTTCAGTGAAGAGTACCTCCCAACTCCAAGGGAACCAGATAAAATCTCCTCCTTTATGCTTCTCACCATGCTAATGTCCAATCATTCATCACATTAGGCCAATTTAATATCTCAAGCATCTTTAGAACCTGTTCACCACCTCCAATTCTGTAGTTCATATCATAATTTTCTCCTACTTGGGCAAATACAGTTATCTTTCAACAGATTTTATACTTCCAATCATGCTGAAATTTCCAAATGCCTTACAAATAAAGTTTAAACATTCTGTTCAGAATTTCTTGCTTCATAAAATAGAGATAATAGGATCGATCTCACAGGGTTGTTGTAAGAAAATAATTTCACTATGGATATAAAAATGGAAAGATTTTTATTCTTTATTTGAGTAAAGGTAAGGAGTACTTGGACCATGTGAATAATTAACATCTCCAACTAAAATGAAATTGTGTCTAATTTAAATGTCAGGAAACTGAGGTTCGGAATAGTGATAAAATATACCCAAGGTCTGTTGATAATAAGCTAGAGATTTTTCCACTGGTCTAACTCCAAAACTACAGTCTTTTTTCAAAAGTATCCTGAACTCAATCCTATGGAAACATGGGAAGCTGGGCTGGTTTGGAGCGTTTGGCTACTCAGAAGAGAATTTCATGTGTAATTCCCAAGCGTTCAATATGATTACGTCTTGGTAGTGTCTTCTGGAGGAATCAGGCAGTAGAACTGAGCTGAAGCTGTGGGGAGAATGGAATGCTTGACTTATTAAGAGAAACTGTAAAAATGGTACTTTGTTTAGGAGGACATCAGCCTCATGATCAGCTCAGGTGGGTCATTATTAGCTGAGCCATGTATTAGTGAGTGGCAGGGTGAATTTTCCATGGTGTCTGTCAATCTTTTAACTTTTTAAAAATTATTAATTTATTTATTACAATTTACTTTCACTATTATTGTGTACCCATCTGGTCCCACACATAGTTATACTACTATTGACTATATTTCCTATGCTCTCTTTTATATCCCCATAACTGTTTTGTAACTACTAATCTGTACTTTTTAATCCCTTCATCTCTTTCACCCAGTTCCCTAACACCTTTCCCATGTAGTATCTGTCACTGTGTTCTCTGTGTTTATGTCTGTTTCAATTTTGTTTGTTTGTTTATTTTAGTCTTTAGATTCCACAAAGAAGTGAAATCGTATGATATCTACCTTTCTCTGCCTGAGCATAATACCCTCTAGGTCCATCCATGCTGTTGCAAATGGTAACATTTCATTTTTTTATGGCCAAGTAATTTCCATTATGTAAATGTATCACTGCATTTTTATCCACTCATCTATTGATGGGCACTTGGGTTGTTTCTATATCTTGGCTATTGTAACGATGCTGCAATGAACATAGAGGTGCATATATTTTTTCAATTTTTTTTTCGTTTGTTTCTTTGGATAAATCCCCAGAAGTGTAATTGCTGGGTCATAAGGTAGTTCCATTTTTAATTTTTTGAGGAACCTTTATACCATTTTCCATAGTTGCTGCACCAAGCTGCATTTTACTAACAGTGCACAAGGGTTCTCCTTTCTCTACATCCTCGCCAACACTTGTCATTTGTGAATTTATTGATAATAACCAATATAGCATTTTTAAAGTGAAACCTCATTGTAGTTTTAATTTGCATTTCTCTGGCATTAGTGGCACTGAGCATTTTTCATGTCTATTGGCCATCTATATGTCCTTTTTAGAGAGGTGTCTGCTCAGGTCCTTTGCCCATTTTTTTTATTTTAGATTATTTGCTTATTTGTGTTTTGGTCTTGAGCAGTATGAGTTCTTTATAAATTTTAGATATTAACCCTTATCAGATGTAGCAATGGCAATTATGTTTTCCATTCAGTAGGTTGTCTTTTCATTTTGTTGATGGTTTTCTTTTCTGTGCCAAAGTAGTCCCATTTTTTTCTATTTTTCTCTTGTTTCCCTTGCCCAAGGAGATATAACAGAAAAAAAATTGCTAAATGCAAGATAGATTTTATTGCTTGTTTTCTTCTAAAAGTTTTGATTTTGAGTCTTAAATTTAAGACTTTAATTCATTTTGAGTTTATTCTTATATATGGTGTAAGAAGGTGGCCTTGTTTTATTTTTTTGCATGTATGTGTCCATTTTTCCAAGTACCATTTATTGAAAAGACCATCTTTACCCTGCTAATTGTTCTTTCCTACTTTGTTAAATATTAATTGATCATATAGGCATGGGTTTATTTCTGGGATCTCTATTCCATTCCATTAATTTATATATCTGTTTCATGCTAGTACCATGCTGTTTTGATTACAATGGCCTCGTAATATAGTTTGATTTCAGGTACCACAATAACTCCAATTTTGCTTTTCTTTCTCAGCATTCATGAGGTTATTTGGGGTCTTTTATAGTTCCATATAAATTTTTGGATTATTTGTTCTAGTTCTGTGAAATACACCATTGATATCTTATTAGGAATTGTGTCCAATCTATAGGTAGCTTTGGGTAGTATGAACATTTAAATGATGTTAATTCTTCCTATCTATGAACACAGTATATACTTCCATTTATTTGTATCTTTTTTAAGTTCTTTCTTCAGGATTCTATAATTTTCTAAGTTCAGGTTATTGACCTCCTTGGTTAAATTTATTCCTAGGTATTTTATTATTATTTTTGATGTAATTTTAAATGGGATTTTTTTCTTATTTTCCCTAATGGTTCTTCCTTGATGTATAAAAATGCAATCAATTTCTGAAAATTAATTTTATATCCTGCTACCTTACTGAACATATTTATCTGTTCTAGTAGTTTTTTGGTGCAGTTTTTAGGGTTCTCTATATACAGTAAAATTTTATCTGCAAATAGTGACAGTTTTACTTCTTACTCTCCAGTTTGGATGCCTTTTGTTTCTTCTCCTTGTCTGATTGCTGTGGTTAGGACTTCTAGGACTATTTTGAATAGGAGTGTCAAGGGCAGACATCTTTGTCTTTTTCCTGATCTTAAGGGAAATACTTGTAGTTTATGCCCATTCAATATGACGTTGGCTATGTGGCTGTGGGTTCTTCATGCATTGCCTTTACTATGTTGAGGTATATTCTTTCTATTCTACTTTGCTGAAAGTTTTTATTATAAATGGGCACTAGAGTTTGTCAAACGCTTTTCTGCATCTATTTATATGATCATATGGAATTTATCCTTCATTTTGTTTGTGTGATATATCATGTAAATTGATTTGTGAATATTGTATCAAATTTGCATCCCATGAATCAGTCTCACTTAGGTATAGTGTATGACCTTTTGAACGTATTGCTGGATTCAATTTGTTACTATTTTGTTTAGAATGTTTGCATCCATGTTCATCAGGGATACTGGCATATAATTTTCTTTCTTTGTAGTGTCTTTATCTGGTTTTATAATTAGGGTAATGCTGTCCTTATAATATGAGGTTGGAAGTCTTTCTTCCTCTTGAAGTTTTTGGAATAATCTGAGAAACAGAGGTGTTAGTTCTTTTTTGAATGTTTGGTAAAATTCACCTGTGAAGCCATCTGGTCCAGGACTTTCGCTTGCTGGGAATATTTTGATTACTGCTCTGATTTCATTAGCTATAATCAGTCTGTTGTCTCTCAACCTTTTTTTCTTTTTAACTAATGAGCTATCTGGAACATTTTCTTTTCACAGAAATGGCAGAGTAATAAGAGGAGAAGCCCACTTACACAAGTACGTTTCAGCCTTTGATCAAATCATGTATGCTAATACTCCATTGGCCAAAGCCTGACACATGAAAAATTCTAGGGCCAAGGAGCAGTGAAGTACACTCTGCCCATGGAGATGGTCACAACTGCTAAGTCACATTACAAAAGATGTGGACACAGGAAGAAGTAAAGAATTGGGATCCATAGTATAATTTACCACATGGTAGATTCTAATTTGAGGATATTAAATATCATGGTACAGGAACATTTTTGTGCATGCCTTTTTAAAATTTGATTTTATTACATTTATTGGGGTGACATTGGTTAGTAAAAATCTATAGGTTTGAACATCTTTCGACAAATATATGAATTTTTTTTCAGGTATATACCTAGGATTGGAATTGCTGAATCATTGGGTATGTAGTTAACTAGCTTTAGCGGACATAAACAAAAAATTAACAAAGTGATTATAGCAAAATGCATTTCCATCAGGTCTGTGTAATATTTTCAATGGTTGTATATCTTTATCAGCACTAGGTATTATTTCTTTTGCTTATTTTAGCCATTGTAGTAATTAAAAATCGTAGTGCATTTTGGCTTTAACTTACATTTCTCTAATGACTAATAATGTTAAGCATCTTTTCTAAAGTAACTAGGGTTGCCTTCTTCTGTTGAATTGTTTATATGTTTCTAAGTGATATATGAGAGTATTCTACTTCTTTTGGATACAAGTGCATTTTCAGATTTAGATATTGCAAATAAACCCTTATATGCTCTGTGATTTGCCTTTTCATTCCCTTAAGAATCAAAGTTCTTCATCTACATACAGTCCAAGTTTCAGTGCTTTTTTTTAGAGTTACCAATTTTTATGCCCCGTTCAAAAATATTTTGGCTACTCCAAGATTAGGAAGATCCTTTCCTGTGAGCATTTTTTTTCTTTCTGGCTGCTTTTTTGTTACTGGTTTACCATTCACATTTAGATCTTAAATACATTTAGAAGTTGCCATTTATGTGATGAGGTGGTAAGTGGTCATCATTTTTGCCATGTATATATCAAATTTACAACAATATTTAAAATACTATCAAGGGCAGAGGTGGATTAAAAAGCAAAGGAATAGCATGGATGGTGATGACATTACTTGGATTGTCAAGCCAGGTGACTCACAGGGTTTGAGCCTTGGGTGGAAGGTAACACAGCCCTGAAAGGCACCAACGCAGCTTTCCAAACATAACCTCTCAAATTAATATCACTTTCAGAAACAAAAGCACACTCCACTCTATGTCATTTGGTCTTCAAGTATGTAAAAATGACACAAGGGTAAGCAGTATTTTTCATCTTGCATTTTTATAGGTTCTGGACCATCACCTCTGAAATGGGATAAGTTTATGAATACTTTTTAAAAAGATTTTATTTATTTATTTTTAGAGAGAGGAGAAGGCAGGGAGAAAGGGATGAAGAGAAACATTGATATGAGAGAGACATCAATCAGTTGCCTCTTGTATGAATCTCCGTCCAGGGATGGAAACCCACAATCCAGGCTTGTGCCCTGATTGGGAATTGAACTGGCAACTTTTCGCTTTGCAGGACAGCACCTAACCAACCGAGTCACACCTGAGTCAGGGCTATGAATACTTTTGTAGTACCTGCATACTTTTCTTGATTTGATTTTCTGGGAGATTATGTAGCAAAATTCCAGGTAAGTGAACCAGCCAATGGAATGTCATATAGTGAGAAAAAGTCCTATCCTGGATGAGAATCTGTGACCAAATGCTGCCTCACCTTCTCTGTGGAAACCTCATGAATTTTTGTATCAGAGTGAACTGTATGCAAACCCTGACTCCTCCACTAAAGACTGAGATTAAAGATTGCCCTTGGCCTGGGGTGCTGTTCTGTGAATGCCAGAGCCAAGGCTGAAATCCCAGTCTATAGACTGCAATGTCCTTGGTAGACAGTATTGCTAGTAATTAAAATCTGAAAGCTGTAAGAATTAGACCAGAGAGTTTGTGGGAGACAGTATTGGTTAAACTCTCTGGCTCAAATAAAGCTGCCTAGATTTAAATCCTGACTCTATCACTTAGCAGTCATAAGGCCTTGAGCCTTTTATGTAGAATATGTGCGCCTCAATGTCCTCAAGATAACTACTAATCTATACATCTCTGTGTTTGTTTATCTGTCTTTATCTTATTAGTTAAAGGGCTTGAGAAATGATGAGCCAGGTGTCAATGCTCTAAATAGGCATAGATATTTTAGTGTATCACAGGTGACATCATAGCTGTCCAGAAATCCTCCATCTTGCTGGAGTTGACTTTTTTTATTATATTTAAAATAAAATTACTTTTAAAATAAGTAAAATGCCTTTCAAAACTCATCATTAGTGGTAGAAGTCATAATCGTGGGCACCTCTTCTATGTTACTGATTGGGAGATGGTAGAAAGGAGCCTGTAGTTGCTAAAAATGTTCTGTATCTTGATCTGAGTGATGGCTATGAGTATATACACATGTAAAAGTTCATCAGATTATATACTTACACAGTGTGCACTTGACTATTTGCAATGTCATACATCATACACCAAGTAGAAGATTTCAAAATTTCTTGAACCTCCATCTCTAGGATACAAACTTCCCCATTCCACTGACCCAATAATCAATCCTCAGGAAGTTCATGTTTCTCTAGGGACCTCTTCATATTTCTGCTTCTGTTGAGATCCCTGACTCTCTCAGCTATCCCTTTTAGATGGGATTCATATCTCCCCAATCAATGTTTCTATTGGCTCAAAGAAGGAGAACAATAACTTTTCCTTGATTTTCCCAAAGCAGTGCTCACACATGGTAAGGAGCAAACCATAGGGAATTACGACAGTTATGCTACATCACAACACATGACTTAAAATGGAATACAAGGTGTTCCTCTTTATAAAGTCACCTGTGCACACATGCCTCTGGGCAGTTCTTACCAGTTTCAGCCCAGGTTTCAATCTCTTTTGGCTTCATTCCATTCTTTCTATCTAAATCTCACTTTTCTTTCCATTTCTTATATCCCTGTGGGGACTCATTACAGAATAGAAAACTTATCTGACTTTATCCTTCAGTGTAATTTAACCATCTTTGTTTTCCCCTAATCATAAGCTGATAAAGGCTCTCTCCTTGAGCAAACTGTAATCAAGCATTTTTTATTCATCTTCCCAACTAGACCTCAGCATTTAGACTTTATGTCCATCTTTACATCACTTAATTTTAGCAAAAATTCCTGCTAAGTCAATTTAGCCAGAATCTCCTTTCCTCAATATCTAATCAGTCTTGATACCAGATCAGATTCCTCATTTCCCAGGTAATATCTGATAACTCTGGTCTGCCTTCAGCAAGAATCGGTCTGGTCTGTTTAGTCAGAATTCCCCCTGACCCCTTGGTGTTTCCCCAGGAAGTCTCCATCCTCCAACCTTAACCCCCCGCTTGGAGGCAATAAATCCCTTTTATAGCTTTCCCCTGTTATATTCACAGTTGAGCTCAACCTTTCCAACACTGACAGATGCCATTGCAGTAGCCTCTATGGCTATCACAATAGTCCTTAATAAAGTGTGCTTTATCATTTTAACATGCCAAAATAATTTTCTTTTAAGAAGCCCATGTTCTTCAGTGTTGTTTATCCCCCAAACAGTCTATCATGTTTTCCCCCCCAAAAGAAACAGATATACATTTTTAGAAAAAAAATAAAGTATCCCTGCTCATTCAATAGGTTATAATTTTGCTACATTTCAGGCGACCATTCCATAATAACGGTATGGTGGTATTAATGATATAGAAACTCAAACTAATATGATCAATTTAAATAGATTCTACATATGGTTTAAGCTATACAGGCTACCTAGGCTACCTATATGCTACGTGGGTGTATGTATACATTTATATGACATCATATATGCCATATTTCTTTGATTCAGAGATATATATTTCCACACTTTAAGGTATCTGAAACTGGAATATGCTTTATCATTTTTGTAAAAATGAAAAATGCAGCCACAGGCTGTGTGTGTGGCGACGTGCACACACCATTTAGCTGCATTCCTACTCTTTTCACCTGAGTTGAATTACTTTGATTGTTAACATTACACAGAGTTAAATTTCGACTCAAATTTGGATAACTAATTGTCATTTAAAATATCTTTAAAAGATTATACAGTACTCTGTAGTTCCATTGAAATGAAAAGTTACTGTGTATGTCAAAGATTGTCTATCATCCAGGAGGTATTGCAATTAGAGTCAGTAGAAACTGTCACTTTTCTGGGAATAGATAATGGTGTTTTCTGCCCTAGGAGAGGCTAGTGTGACCAATTTATGCACCGTGAAGAACCACCACTCAGAAATTTAACATCTATCTGTCAAAAGCTTTTGGCTGGCTTGCAGACAAAGCTGTTTCACCTCCCATAATATATAATCCAGTTACAAAATTTCAAAATACCAAGTACATCCAAATGTGGGAAAACAAGGGTATTTTTTTATTTGCACAAAATTATTATATCAGTCTGAAATATGACTAAATGGTCTGGATGACAAGTAAAGGTTATGGGAGGCAGAATGCTGTCCCTGTGATATCATGAGCACTAGTTGATGGTTAAAAGTGATTCATGCATAAAAGTTTCTCGGTTCAATGCAAAGAAGGTTTAGACTAAAACTCTGATGGTCATTCCAAAGAAAAGTAGTGCTTGTAACCATGTATATAAATGTATACTACTACCGGTTCATTTTATAAAAGTCATATTTATTTTAAATTCAATGTTTTTCCCTGTCCCTCTCCTCTAAGCTGTGGTTAAATTGATAGTACATTTTATAATCACTGGCACCTTAGAAATAAATAAAGTTTTATATATATATTGATATTGAACACATGTGAGATGGATGGGCAGGTTGTTAAATGGGTAGATGAGAGAAAGGAAGGAAAAGAGGACTAGTATAAAACCCCTCTTTTATTTCTATAGTTTTGATCAGGACTCCTTTAACCAATTATAGTTCTGTTGAAATAATTCATCAACTATTTCTGCCCAGACCAAGAAAGACTGATCGTGTACCTACACCATGTGCTATACTCTGAATGTTTGTGTCTCCTCCAAATTCATGTGCTGAAATCTAATCCCCAAAGTCACAGTATTTGGAAGTGAGGTCTTTGGGAAAAGAGACCTCAGGGTTCCCTCCTACTCTGTCAGGTGAGGTCACAGTGAGAAAGTTTTGTCAATGAATCAGGAAGTAGGCTTTCACCAGACACAGAATTTGCTGGTGTCCTGATCTCAGACCTCCTTTCCAGAACTCTGAGAAATAAATTTCCATTGTTTTAACCATTTAGAATGTGGTGTTTTTGTTCCAGCAGCCCAAATGGACTAAGGCACTCTGATAAAAAGTGTTAGACTACAGTGATAAACACATCGCCCTTGCCCATAAATAACATAAACTGCTTGCCCCTGGATTAATAGGCAGAAATACAAGTAAATAATGTCCATAGGAGAGAAGAGAAGTTATTCCTCAAGACTGAGTTGACTTTGGAAATATGAGGCCCGAAAAGATTATGGGAAATATACACTAGATACTTTCAACATGTCCAGGTGTGGAGGCAGTTGTCACTGCGATCAGAAAGATTTAAACAAGTGATATTAGCAATCTGGGTCTATGCTTTTGTTATTCCTAGCTTTGCCCATAATAATGAGAGCTACGCTTATTATATGCCAATAAATTTTAGATTGCAAAATGACTTTAAGAATGCTTAATATATTTATACCCATTCTATAGGTAAGGGCATTGAGACATACTAAGTCAGTCAGAGTCATTCAGTCAGTAACTAGCAGAGCTATTATATGTAGGTTTTATAACTTGTCTGCATTTAAAAAAAATTCTCTAGAGCAGCAGTTCTCAAACTTTGTGGTTTCAGGGTACTTCTATCCTCTTAAAAATTATTGAGGATTCCACAAAGCTTTTGTTTGTGTGGGCTGTATCTATCAATATTTACTCTGTTATAAATTAAAATAGAGACTTTTAAAATAATTTGTTAATATATTTTAAAACAATAAGCCTTTATGTCAACATCAATAATGTAATTTTATGAAACTGTGTTTAACAAAACAAAAAAAAAATCTGAATAGAGTGGCCCTATTTAAAACTTTGCATCTCTCTCTTTTTAAGAATGTCTGACAGTTTAAGACAGTTGAGTTCTCATATTTGCTTCTGCATTCAATCTATTTTGATTTCCTTTGCACTGAACTATATGAAGAAAACCCAGCCTGAGAAATACATGTAGTTGGAAAATGAAGAATATTTTGATAGCTTTTCTATATAATTGATACTGAGCCAAAACTTGACAAGTAGGTTTGTTTTTCTGTTTTGTTTTGTTTTGTTTTGTTTTGTTTTTGTTACTTGCAGTGTGACATCTGAAAGCGCATCAATGAACTCTTTGTGTTACATTAAAATCTACTGGTCTATTCTGCACTTCACTGGATCTTTGACCCATTTATTTTATATTATGCATTAGACACTTAAAAAAATCAATTAACTGAGTTATGCAAATCTTCCAAATGTGGACACATCTCATTATATAATGCCAAAAGATTGGAATTGCTAAGCATCATCTTGATCTCAACAGAAAAGCCTTTCAATATCAGGAATTTGTCAAGTTTATGGCAGTTAATACACATTTCCCAACTTCTAACTTTTACTTGGAAGCTTGAATTTTATCCTTGGCAATAAATAGTGTCAGTCGTTTTCCTTAAGTGATAAGTTCACTTCCTTCATTTTCAAAAAAAATGTCAACCAAATAACCAAGCCTAAATAACTGTATTTTGTTTGCCAATTGCTCTTGCCAGTAAAAATGATGTTCCTTGAATAAGTGGCTAGTTCAGCTCATAACTGAAACAATCATGCCAGTGCTTTTGTTACTGAGTCAATCATCATAAGTTAATATGTGACAAGACAGCTTTGAGTACCATTTTATCACAGCATTATAAAAAGATGTGTCCTCTGGGTTCAGGATTTAATAGAATTAATAGTTTTTACTACTTCATCAAGGATATTTTTAAGTGAAATTGGCTCTAAAAAAGAAAATAACAGAAAGTGGTGCTGAAGAATGTAATGACAACTGCGCGGTTTGGTGCCCTGCTCCCCGGTTTCATCCTACAGGTGGGCACGTTTCAGCACCATTGGTTTTGTACCACCACACAAATGCCAACACAGTTTAAACTGCAAATGATTTCTTTGTCCTAGTACTAGGCCTTAGTACTTAGTACTATTATTAAAATAGTTTTGACCTCACGAAGTTTCTGGGAAGGTCCCAGAGACCCCTGGGAGTCTGGGGAGCGCACTTAGTGAAGTCCTACCTTAGTGTAAAGTGCACCACATCCTTTATATTTCTGTCTACAAATGTTTGTCTTAAAATGTTTTAAAAATATGAAAGGGAAAGAAACCAATAAATGCATTTTTAAAGGATCATTAAATGGCAGAAGTATACATCAGAAAACAACAAATGTATTATGTATGTAATCTTTAAAACATTAATTGGTATTAAATTCTATGAGAAAACAAGATACTTCAAAGATTTAAAGCCATAAATAGTTTCATTATGATATTCTACAAGATAGCATATTTATAATTTAAGTTGCTCCCCATTTTATCTATTAGCCAAAGTATACTTTGAATCTATGTATATGGAATTCACATCTGACAGATAATTTTAAATAGTTCAGAAAACATTGGGATGAGATTTAAGTATTTCTAGGAGCAAAAGGAATTAATCTCTGTGATATATAAATAATAAATGATATTAAGAATGTTAATAGCTATTTACTGTTAACATTGGTTTACTGCTTTCTTATATTATGCAACTTAATACTGCAGCTTACTTGTGATTTAACCCCACATAAGAGAGCAGGTATAAGTCACCTGCACTTTGTCCAGAGTCGGGAAGCTATGAGCCAAAATCCACTGGTCTCCCTACCTCAGAGCCTAACCCTGAAACACAAGGAAGTCACATGTACTGACACCTTCTTCACACTTTGCATTTCGGAACCAGAAGATAAAAGGTGCAACAACAATGACTACACAGAAATACTGCCTAAAATATTTGTTGAAATAGTCAGTGAGCCAGCTCTCCTTTATAATAAAAACATAGAGTATTTCACATCTAATTAGCGATCTTAAGAAAGTGAATTAGCACCTTCTTTCTGAGGTGTTAAAAGCCAGACGCAGTTGAGTCCCCATTCTTCAGAGGCTTGGAACCTCATATGGCTAGGTCTCTGATAATAAATCGCTGGGATGCGTGGTACAAGGTATCGCTCAAGACACCATGCTGAGAAACTAACATTTCCCCACTAAACAGAGGGGGGGAAACAGAAGCAGATCAAACACGGCTGGTATAGTTAGTTTTCCTACTTTTCCTACTAGCTTGTAAATTTGTTTTAGGCAGAAGTGCTATATAATTCAGTTTTGAATTTCCCTAATGACAGAATGCTCATGTATATGGAAAGCATTTAATATATGTTTGTTTATTTCTAACAAAATTGAGTGGGAATTGAAGGTTAGTGTTAGAAGAAAAGATAAGCCATGTATTTGAGTGTTAATATTTTTAAAACCTTGTCCTAATGTATCAAGCTGTAAAGTAATTAGTAAATGCTCGAAGAACTATTTATTGTGAAATTAGTCAAATTATTCACTCAAACAGCGTCTGATGCCGTAGATGCCTCTTAGAGCTTCTCATCAGTGCACTAAGCAATGCATCTATGTTTGCAGATTGTAAGGCACATCTGTCCCTGAAAGCCTTTAAAATTCTTTCCTCACATTAGAGATGAAGTATTTTTAAGGCTATGTCAGTTACTACACCGACACAGACACACACATGTTTATGTATGTATATGTGTGCAAGGGTACATGCGTGCATACACGTATATTTTATATATATTTATATATGCAGTATATGTATTTACATATATATTTTATATAATTTTTTTTCAATGCAAAAGCATGATTTATACTGTATAGTACACCTCCCCTCTAACATCGATATCCATAAAAAGTCATTACCCAAAACTGGAAAAATAAACAAAAAGAGTTCTAAAAACTTAAAGCCATAATTCATATTTTGTGTTTCCTTAGTTATCCTGGTCCAGAAAAAGTCTCACCGGGCGACTCACATAGTCACAAAGAATTACTGCCATTGCCTTGGCAGTAGTCACCTGAAAAGTGGCACAGTGACGACAAAGGGATGAATGTGTTCTGTTATTCCTGCCTAAAAAACACAAATGTCATATTAATTGAAAGTATAAAAGAAGACACTTGGCATTAATTCACAAATTTGATTCTTACCCCTCTGATTACTTAGTTCAAGAAATTTTCCCCACTCCCATAAATGTTTCATTAACTGACCAAATAGCAACATATTCTGCCACATCACTGAACGCAGCATTTCCTCTGAAAACAGCCTCCTGAACATAAGAGGCCTGTCTTGAAAATATCCAGCCATGTACTATGAAAAATAGAGACAGTTATTGAAGAAGATACAAGATAAAAGAAACATAGTACATAGGTAGGACAATGATGACTGAGTCCCCTTCAAAGTAGGCACCTTGGGACCCCACACAGTTCTCCTAATTGTCATTAGGTGTCCCATCATATTTTCCTGAATCTTATTGAGGATCCGAAATCTTTTCACTTTCAAAGGTGATTTTAGTTTTGGGAAAAGTGAGAGGTCACAGGGTGCCAAATCTGGGCTGTAGAGGGGCTGAGTCACCTGGGTGATTTGATGTTCCCCAAAACCTCTGCACGAGACACGATGCATGAATGAGCATGTTGTCGTGATGAAGCTGCCAATCACCAGGTGCCCATAGCTGTGGCCTTCAGAATCATCCCAATACTTTCTACAGAGGAATATTCAAGCTCAATACAAAATCTGATACAAATTTGTTGCTCTACTCACTCAGTCATTTTGCATGTGAGGGCCACAGAGTACACATGCTCACTCAATGGCATCTACCATCCCCACTGACTAGTACAGTGAAGTTGTCATTGTTCACAATATGCACAGTCCAGTCCATTCTCCTTGGCTGCCAGGTTACGCCCATGTCATGCAAACCATTCTCGTTTTATTAACAATGGCTGGACTTTTCCGGACACACCTCGTATATATACTGGAGTGGAGGCCTGAGCAGCCTACTGCGTGTTCTGCTCTGCGCCTACGTCCTTCTCAGAGGCACCTTACAGCCCAGGCCCTCATGATCAGCAGACTAGCCCGCTGTGACTTCTTCTTATTTACAAACAAATGGTTTATTTGCCTAATATTGGGTTGGCCAAAAAGTTCATTTGTTTTTTTTTCCTGTAAGATGGCTCCAGCAGTGCTTAGTTGATTTTAACTTCATTCAAATCAATGTTAGATTGTATTGTGGCAGCTGTCATGTCAATGTGCATTTAAAAAAACCCCAAACTGGTGAATTTTTGTGTAGCCATTTAATATTGAAGAGGGAAGAAAATACACAACATTTTTAGCATATTATGCTTTATTATTTCAAGAAAGGTATAAACACAACTGAAACACACACAAAAAAGATTTGTGCCGTGTACGGAAAAGGTTCTGTGACTGACTGATTGTGTCAAAAGTGGTTTGCAAAGTTCCATGCTGGAGATTTCTCACTGGGTGCTCGTAGACCAGTTGAAGTTGATAGCAATCAAATTGAGACATTGAGAACAATCAACATTATACCACATGGGCGGTAGCTGACTTACTCAAAATATCCTGATCAATGAAATTGGTGAAAAGGAAAAATGTGTCTTTTATTTTATGGAAAAAAACATACAGACTTTTTGGCCAACTCAATACATGGAAAGTTTGCCTACATATCAAGATGGCAGGCTCCAGAGACTCACAGATATGAATTCAAATCCCAGTGCAGCTTCCTTGATCATAGGCATCGTACTTAACTGCTCTCAATTTCATTATACTTATCTGAAAAACGACTATAACACGAATACCTGTCTCCTGTGTCTGTTTTGAAGATCAAATTAGATATATAGAGTGTGTTGAATGCGGTGTCTGGTACAGAGTCATTGCTTAAATCAAGGTGCTATATTAGCCAGAATAGGTGAGGTGAGGATGTGGAAATACAATATATCAGAGGTTTAGCCGAACAAATGGCCGTTTTTCAGTCATATTGCCACAGGTGTGGGTTTGGAGGCTCTCCTTTCCAGAGATGCTCTGAGTGGCAACTCAGGCACCCTGGCTGCTCCCATCCTATTGCGCCTCCCAAGGTCACCACAGAAAGTAAAAAAAGGGATTAAGAATTCTATGGGAATTTTAAAGACCTAATCTGGAAGGTTTTTGGAGCACTTTACCCACATCCTACCTGCCAGATGTCACAGAGCCACATGCAAGGGATGCTGGGGAGTGTAGTCTCGTGTGTGTCCCAGGAATGAGGCCATTAGGTAACCAGCATTTATTAGTGTTCAGGACAGCGTTTCTGTAGTTATTACCATTGCTCTGAGATTTATACACATCAATAGTATCTTTTTATTTTTAACCAAATTAAGTGATTAACTGTAGTAAAATCTTGCAATAATGTATCGCACATTATGAAAATCCAGAAGTCAGTCAATTATCCATTCACTCACATTCGTGGCAGTTGAGGAATGCTGGTCATTTCAAGAACTTCACAATAGCTCAACCCTAATATTTCATGTAATTAAAGTTTTTGATCCCAAGTTGTAACACAATAGAGAGGTTTTACTGTGTTTAAAATATCTTTTGGAATGTACTGTGAGTTCCAAAGAAATGCAGTCAAATTTGCCTTTGTAACATAAAAGTCACTAAAAGTGATTACTGATGAACCTTAGCTGGGTAGAGAAACTGCATTATAGTGAATCAGTTTGTGATGCTATAGAAAGAATGAGAAGGAGAGGAAGCAAAAAATCTGGAATTCACATTCCGATTCCACTTTTTATTAACTTTATAACTCATGATAGGTGTCTCAGTTTCCTCACCTGTAATTCAGATTTTCATAAAATGTAAAAATAAGGCAAAAACTGCTAATAGTTATCATCTGTCTAGTGTCAAGAAATTTGTATATATTATCATATTTAATTATCAGAACTTTATTAGGTAGGTACGATTTTTATTTCTATTTTATGTAAGAGGAAACTAATGTTAAATAACTCGCTGAGGGTCACACAGGGTTTAAACCCAGGTCTGTGTAGCTGCAAAGTCCTGAATTCATCATGCTGCTTCTTGAAGAGCTCTGTAATTTTTAAAAAATTATAGTGTTGTACTTATTGTTATACCACCAACCTTGGCTTTTTCCATTTTGTCTTAGGAAAAGACTTTAAAAAAACTTTCTTTTTCAGTCGTTTAAAGCAGGTTTGGCTACAGACCACATGAAAAATGAAAAGACAGATCATTCAAGCCACTGATACAATTAGAGAATCAGCAAAACTATAGAGAACATTTAATTTGCAATTCAAATGGCACTTCTGGTTCTACACGTGTGAGGTCCTAACAAATACTGAATGCATCTAGGTTCCTGCCTTGATTTCTCTAGTCTTCAGCTTCAGTTGGGCCAAACTTTAAAGCCAGATCATCTTCGTTAGAATTTTAAGTAGGTTTTTACTGTTTCCATTCCCCTATAAATTTGTTTTCTGAGAGTCCCAGCTTTAACTCACGCTTTAAAACCTGCCTTACCAACACACTTCCCTTCATATGGCATTCATTTTATTGGGGGGGGTAGGGAGAGATAAATCCCCCTTTTTAAAAAAAAATATGTCTCTATAACATCCTGTATTAACACATTTTTTAAATTCTACTACACAAAAACAAGTTTAAAGGAGAGAGAATGAAGTAAGAGTGAAAGAAAGGAGAGAGAGGCATATTTCAAAGTGCTCTGGCCTTTCCCCTGCTTCTTATCAGTTCATCACTTTTGTCTGCCTCGCCTTCAGTGATGTGTGACTGGGCATCGGACTATCGCCAACTTCAGATGTGGAGTATTTGTGGTGGTGAAAATAGTATAATATATTTCAAGGGCTGGTAAGATATTAAAGGGCTGAACTCTGGCATTCTTGATAAAGATCAGTATATAAAATCCTAACGGAATCAAGCAAATACAATTTCTTCAACAACTACTTTATTGAAGACTGGGTACTTGTACGTAATATCAGATCCTTAATAAAGGACTGCATTTAGAAATTTCACAAGCCTAAGAGCAAAACAGAGCAGAGAACCAGTTTAAGAAAGTCTTCTACATGCTAAAAACAGGAGGCTTTGATAGTAAATGAAAGTATACTTTCCTTTACATAATAGCATAGGCAAGTGGGAATCTCAGGGTATCTATCCACTTCCCAGGTGATTAAACCGAGACTCAGTGCAGTAAGGTGCCTCCTTAGTCAGACTAGAGAACAATATTTGCACTCACCCTGGAGCCCCGCCCCTCACTTACCTGACTGTACCCCCATCGCTCTGCTCTCAGGGCAGCCAGAGCCAATCCCGCTGCTGTGTAAGCTCGACTGCATTTGCCATCTTGAAAAGTTATTTCTCATTCACGTTACTTTTATTTCCAGCTTGCTTATCCTCACTCCTCATCATTCAACAACCTTTAAACTATTATGTGTGTGTACACACACATACGCTTATATAAACTTTTGCCAGAAAAAGTCTTTATGTAATAAGCTGTTGCATATGCTTTTATATGAAAAAAAAAATCACAGAAGAGAAGAATTTTATGGCTTTTAAAAAGTTCAAACCAGTGATATAAGGTCTACCATCCCTTATTTTATTACAATTTCAAAAGAAAGGAAGGCAGCATTTTTGAAACACGTTCCATGTGCAAGCATTATGCTGGAAACTTCGCAGCCCTCTGTCCTACTGTCTTAACAGCCCTGTGAGGTGAGTATTATTATGCCATCCTATTAAAAAAGGAAACTGCTCATTGTGCAACTTAAGTAATATTTACATGGGGAGGGGGGACTGAAACCCAAGGGTGCCTAATTTTTTCTGGCATAATGCACTGTCTCCTCTTTCTTATATTTCTAATGAATAACACTGCTGGGATTAATGAGCTCCTTAACTAGGTGAAGCAGCACATTCATTTAACTACCCTAAATTCACCTCTTTCCAGCTTCATTTAAAATTTAAAAAAATAAACGAAGTAGTATTCATTCCATCGATTTACTGCATGTATTTACAAATGCTAACTTGTCAATTTCTGCAGTTCCTTTGTAATGGGGTGTTGAGCTTTAGGTCCCCGAAACAGAGATGTCCCCCATGAACCTTGGCTTGGGGAATGGGAGAAGTAGAGGACAGCTATTGAGAGGTACTCTGTGTATCTACGGCAACTTGGCTAGCTTAATAGTTATGTTAAAAAATCTGGGGCCAGGGAGATGAGTGTGACCTTGACCAGTGATGTGGCCCTGAGCTGGGGGGGCGGGGGGGGGTGTGTGGCGCATCTTACAGCACCTGCATGAAGCAGGGAGGTGGATCTCCTGTTACAGCGCCTGCGCAAGAGACAGGAATGTGATTCACCCTGTGTTGCCGGGCCATGCCTGCCTGGACTGATAATGGTAGCCTAAAGAATGTGAATTGTACTGTGAACTGTACAAAGAATGGGTGGATGTAACCCACTGTGGGAGGAGTCCGAAATGGGGTGGGGTCATGCCAGAAGCTCCTGGCCAGGGTTTAAACTGGATGCAGTCACCATGAAGCTCTCTCTTTCTCTGCCAAATGGTTTGGGAAGGACTAGGGGGTCTGGGCCCACACCAGCCCACCATGAGGTCTGGTGTGTAAGGAGGTGCCATGTGGTTTTGGATTAAGAGCTGGAGAACATGGTGACAAGCCTGATGGTGCTGGGAATTGTGGGACCTGTCCGGCCAAGCACAAATTAATGGAAGGTTCCTGAATGCTGAACTGTGACTGGGAATGCTGAGCCATGGACTTCTGTTTTTCTGAAAGATGGTACCTCTGACTGGCATATTCTGAAGCTGGTCTGATTTGGCAAAGGGAGTCAGGACTGTGTGTTTGTGGGTGTTTTAAAGGGAGTGGGATTCAACGGCAGAATTATGCCATCATTCTAAATCTGTATGACTTTTAAATAAACAATTCCTTTCCTTTTCACCAAACTCTGGCATTGGGAGTCATGCTTCTTGGAGGCAGGCAATTGGACCCCTCACAACTGTTTCAGAACTGCATAGGCTGGGGTTTGTAACACCCTGATTTGAACTTGAAAGAAAATGGGGGGCTTAACTATAATGTGTGGAGAATAAATGGAATTTGTGTTCCTGTTAGATGAATCCTGATTTCCTGAGCTAATATTGTCTAGTCTTGATAATCTATGGTTCTAGCAAACAACAAAAAACTATAAATTAGATCAATAAATGCCATGAGTTTCAGTGGAATTCTTGGTTTAGGGCACTTTAGAAACAGGATATTGTGCACAATGCAGTGAACTAATTATTTCTGTATTTTATGAATGAATTTTATGTACGTAATTTCCCTGCTTTTATTAAAGAGACAGATTGCATTTCATATTTTCTTTGTTGCACCCAGAGCTCACATACCAAGCTGTGGAACACAGTAAAGTCGAATCAAAGATTTGCTGCTGAGAAAGAAACACACAGGGGAGGTAAACACTGGTTTCTAGTTTGTTTCATAACAACGTACAAATTGGTGGGAAGAAAGAGGAAGGAATTGACATTAATTTGGCACCTACTATGGACTAGGTACATGAAACTCTTCAAAGCGATCTTCTTTAATTCTCACAGTACTTGTGTTGGACATTCTCATTCCTATTTAACAGCTAAGTTCACAGTGGTTAAGTGATGTGTTTAAGGTCATCCACTTTGTAAATATATTTGATTCCGAAGTCAAGAGAGCCTACGTCCTTGAACATGTCCTTAAAAGCATCCTCATGTTGCAGGGGCATGGATGTCTATGTTGTTGGCCTGGGGTCGCAGGTCAAAGGGGGCAAACTCCAAATGCAAAATATCTTCAGTGTGGGGTATTGTTTAGATATTTATTCAAAAATCTAAAGCACATTCCACAATATAGACATGTTTATTTTAATATTTTAAAAGTGTTTTAAATTGTTTTTTCTCAATATACTCCACAGAAATAAATAGTCCCTTGCTTTCTTATAGATTCTTAGACATGCCTTCCATAGGTAGCCTCCTGTCCTACCAGTTTACTTTTCTCTGTAAAGCATTTACTCCTTTTGACATCAACAGTCTCCTTCTGGCGGCTTTGGTTTCGGTGTCTCCTGGCTGGTCTTCTAACAGTAGAGGGTATTTCCTGAAAAGTCCTCAGTACCAGCTTCCATCTGATTGGTCGGCATTCCTGTAGGCGGCAGCTCAAGCTGCATCATGGCCGTCTCAGTTCTGTCACAACCACTCTAACATTTCTTTCTTTTATGAGAAGTCCTTAAGTCAGAGGCAACTCTGGGGACTTAGCCTTAGGTCAAACTTATGTTTTGTACAACTCTGGCCTGGAACTCTATTCCTATTATTAAGAACCACTGTGGTTATAGTAGCTTTCAGATCACTAAGCACATTGCAGACATTTTCCTGTGTAATCCTCACAGCAACTCTCTACATGTTATCATTACCTCCATTTTCAGATTAGACACCTAAACAACAACAAAATCTTCACTTAGGAAGGTTTATAATTTCCCAAGGTCACAGACTAGTAAGTAGAAAAGCCAATAAGAAATACAATACGCACATGCGCACACACACACATTCACACACACACATATCTGGTCTACATTCTGATATTCTCTCCTGATATCTATTGCTCTTGCCAATCTTGTAGGTAAGGGAGAGATTCCGAGCTTGAATCCCAGGCTAGCAGGTAGGCTTTTGCCAGCCCCCCTTACTGCGTTCTACCTCTCCTTTCTTCCCTTCAACCTGGCCTCCCACAAAGCACAGTTAGGTCTCTTCAGCCCCACAGCTTACTGTGCTCTTGAACTCTGAAGTTCCGGTTGTGTGAAAATCATTGAATATCATGGTAATAACTAGCAGGGGCCTCTATCAGATAGCAATCCGGAAGGATCTTCACTATGTTTGGAAGAATTCCCAGTACCTATAATTTATTTAGTTATTCATTAATCCAGTACATATTTATGGAGCGCTTACAATATACTGTAGTATACTGTACTATACTATACTACACTATACTACACTACACTACACTATATTACACTAGTACCATAACAGTCTATTTCCGTCTTCACGCTGCCCCCGTGGATGTTTCTGGGTAACCCCTTCTACCTTGCTTCCCTTAGTCAGCTTTCAGTCCTACAAGGATTGTTGGAAGGGTTCAACCTCTATCTTCCAAAACATATCTTGTCCACTACCCAGTTAAAAGTAAGATTATTATCAATGTCATCCTCATTGACATCATTCACAATGTAATACAAGTTATAATTAAAACAATACCTTCATAAATCTATTTCAAATTTAAGTGATGTTACACAAGTAGGGTGAGGCAGACATTAATTCCATTTCACAGATGAGAAAACTCAACTTTAAAGAGCCTTCGCAATTTCATGTCGAACAAAGTCTCTAGTCTGATTCCAGAATTGTCCCCCCCGTTCCAAATTGTTTTTTCTATTATAAATAACACATAAGCCACCTTTCCTTGAAAAACACATGAAATGTATTAAAGATGTACAACACATGCTAAAATAAAAATGGTGAAGAAAGTAATAAAAATACTCTACAATTAAGCAAAATTACTGTAATTGATTATTAAATTTTGTTTACGTTTTTTAGCAACCAAGATAAATGCACTTTGGATTTTATGGAAATACATTTATACTTAAGCCATTTAGGGACCACTAATATGCCTAAAAGATATCAGATAAGATTTAAGAAATGATGTCCTTGGAACCTACTAATGGTAAGTTATACTACCCAAGCTGTGGTGCCAGCCTAAGTTTAAACGAAATGCTTGGTGGGGCCCCATTCGTAATCCCAGTTAGAGGTGGTCCACGTAGGGGGGCAGCTCGCCCTTGGCTTTGGAGGGACTGGAATATACCAGATGAAGCACTAGCATGTTGCACCTAGGACCCTACACTGAATGGCTTAAGTCAAGAGAATGGAATGAAGAGACAATCTTCATAGCAATTGTCAAGGTTAAATAGAAGAATAAAGAATGTTGAGGTGTGCAGGGAAGAACAGCAACATGAAGGACAGTTTTCTATGACTATGTCCAAGAAGTCAAGGACAGGTGAAGGTCCTGGGAGTTGTGAGGACCAGAACCATGGACAGGGTCTCAACTACCACCAGCTGTAGTCACAGAGAGTGAAGCTGCGGCCCAAACCCCGTCCTCAGAGTCAGGGAGGAAGGGGGGATACCCCCTACACCATCCTGGCTCCTTGTGGTTGCCCCTCCTCAGCCGAACCCCACCAGAGACCAGAGAGCAAAGAACCCTTGAAGATGCCAGGAGGGCCAGCCCCCAGGTCACGGAACAGAACTAAAAATCGATGGCAGAAGGAGGTGGCGAGAGAGAATAACCAGCATGCCTGTGCATGAGTGTTGGCTCCTCGACTCACTATGTGAAATTAGGCAAATTACTTCACCTATCTGAATCTTACTCTCTCTAACAGGTTACTGTGAGATGTAGAAGAATGTAATGTTAACATTAAGTTATTAGAACATAATGGATATTTTATAAATATTTGCCGAATAGAAACTTGAATTAAAAATATTGTGCCTTATGGCACTGGGAGGAGAGAATTGGGTTGACCACTTTGCTGGCAAAGTGAGGACCACAAGCAAAGAACCCATTTCCTAAAGAGCTGAGCTAAATAGACTTACGTTCATTAGCAGCTAAATTATAGCTTCGGATCTAGAGATCCAGTGAAATGCCACCTGCACTGAAGCCTTGAGTGATCACCTAGCTGGACTCTAAAGCTATAACAAGGGTTTAAAAAAGTAAGTTACATACTTAATCTTTGCCCCTGGCAAGCTGAAGAAGATTCTTATAATCTCTCGCCTTGAACTCACATGACATACATTACCTGTGCCCTCAAGTAACATTGCTTACTGATTCACAATGGAAGGAAATGAACATAGGTGGGTGGTTGGTCTGTCATGGGAAGTTGCCTTTTCTGGAAATAGTCTCTAGTTCAAATGGATGGGTCACACACTGCACCAGAGTCTGCAGAGACAGTCACCTGACCAAAACTGAGTGAATCTGACTTCGGCTTCTTCCGGAGAGCAACAGACTAAAGGTTCTAGAAGCTGAGTAAGGCATGTCTACTGTGGCATCGAAGAGAGGAAAGTCCAGGAATTCCTGTGACTGGTACTCCGGAACAACACAGAGTCTTCAGTTATTTAACGTTTTTAATAACACAAGCTATTTTGAAACCCATTCCATAAATCATTTTTAAAACATTAAAGTAGGCATTGTTTTTATTTCTAGCAAGTAGAAGAACTTCAACAAATACAGTATCTTTTTTTGTCATGCATACCAGGGTTTGTCCCTTGGTACTACTGACATTTTGGACCATTCATTGTTGTGGGGGCTGCCCTGTGCATTATAGGAGGTTCAGTAGCATCTCTGGCCTCTGAAACCCCCAGTCATAACAATGAAAAATGTCACCATACCAATGTCTCTATAGAAATGAAATATGTGCCCAGGGTGGAGGGTATATAACTCCCTCTGCTCAGAATCACTGATTTTGATTCAGAGGAAGCTGCAATTAGACAAGAAATGTTACTTCTCTTTGTGTACCATTTTGGTATAGCAAGGGTTTTGGTTAAAAATCACATTTTTAAGTTGGGAGAACAGGTTGAAGTTCTAGGTCTACCATTTACTATATGACCTTGGGTAAATTATTTAACCTCTCTGAGTCTTTGATTCCTCACTTTTACGTGTGGATAACAACATAAAATCCACTACAAATCATGAGGATTTAATAGTGTTCTGTATGTATGCAAAGCGCCAAACACCAAAGACACAGTTGGGTCTCAGCGGTAGCTTGTGTGGGGTCCTTTTCTCAGTGCCAGTCACAGTGCATTCCACTTAGAACTCCATCGCCTCTCTTAAATAAGTGATTTGAAAGCCTGTAGATGGGTGTATATATATACATACACAGTCATTTCCAAAACTTATGTTTGCTTATAGTAATTAATTTTCCATTAAGTAAGAGAGACAAAACTTCTATTTGCTCAGAATATCTGGACATTTAATAATGTTGGAAACAAATACCCTGGCATTTAATAGTGAATTTAGCAAAACAGTATATTTTCCCTGTTTGTCATATGTGAACGTGGCCTTCTAGGCAAATGCAAAATTGCATGCGATTATTTATGTGCAGAGTTTAAAAACGGCAGTCATAATCTCCCCAGGGGCGACTTTCCTTCGGCTGGTCAGCTGGGTCCAGGGACCCATTTAGGCCCCCGTGTGGCAGAGATTCACTGAATCTGCTGAAGCAGAGTTGTTTCCAGTTTTTTCCAGAAAAATTTTAGAAGCAAAAAGGTTCCTAAAGAATAATTCTGGTGGGAGGTATTTGGCACGATGGTTCGGGAGAACTTAAGTCGAAGTTTGTAATGAAAAACTTAAGGGGCGGGGGGATTGCTTGATCGCTGGCCCAATAAAGTATGCTGACAATCTCCTAACTTTCTTCTCTCACTCCCCTTTTCGTGAAACATTCGATAAGGAAGGAGAACTATGACTGGGTATTATGGAAAGAAGGGGAAAAAATAACAACCTCGATCATTCATGTGTCCAACATTCATGGTGAGCTTGTTTTGTGCTGGTCATTCACTGGCTGCTGGGAACCTGACGACCCTGGTCTCCAGCGCCTGACCCCAGAACTTCCTCCCTGTTTAACAAATCCTGTGTGAGTTTCTCTGCCATCAGGTACTCAACTATGTCTTCCTCACTAGATTTTAAAATCCTCTCCATCAGCAGGTGGTCTAATTAATCATTCATTATATCCCTAAATCATAGCATAGTGCTGAATTCTTTATTAAGAACTCAATAATTTGTTTAAATAAATAAATACTGTTTCCCTCTCTGCGATAAGTGTAAGCACATGTATACTATGTAATCGTTAGGTAATTTAAATTTAATTTAATTTAATGTAGCAAATGTATGTATATTGCCCATTACTTCCTTCTGTGTGTTCCAAGATGGGAAACAAAGGTGAATTTAACTAGTACCCTGACATTAAGTTACACCGCTATGAATAAAAGACTCTGGAGAGAAAGGCAACAACAGCAGCTTTCTAAAGGCTTAGGGTTCCTCCAAATTTCCAAAGCCACGGAATAGGTGTTTTAATCATCCAAGGAGCTGGGACTATAACATGCTTGGCTCTGCACTATAATAACATCTCTCAATTTTGGCCCAAGTTCTCTGTGCCATCATTTGCCAGACTGGGAGAGACTGCCACACAACCTTCATTACCTATTTCCAATATTGGGGCTATTGATCATGACTTACATTTTAAAAGACAAGGGGGAGCAGTATGTCTCAGCTCCACAAATATCAGCATAGTCAAAGGAACTTGCCTTTTTTGACTTACCCCTTTGGGAGAACTGCTTTTTTAAAGATCGCCTGCAAACTGCTTTGAGCTGCTCATTATGAGAGCTGGGCTTGGCAAACAGTTTTGCTCATACAGATGGAGGTACAATCCTCCTGTTCCCTCTTATTTTTATTTCTCAGGCCCCTTTCTGATCTGATAGGAAAGAGACACCACTGCACAGCCAGGTTTCTCCCCCCAACCCCATCCATATCCTGGAGAGAAAAGCACTTAGTCTTTGCACCCAAGCAAAACAAGACATCATATGTGTCCTCTCACAAGCTCTCCCACTCCTTTTCTGCAAATGTAAATGCTGCCCCTCTCCCACTTTTTAGGGCAGATTAATTCATTAGCTGCATTTATTAAGCAATTTATTCCCTAAACCATTTATGTATTCAGTCAAGCTTTTGTGCCAGCCCTTGCACTAAGCCTCAAAGAATGGAAGTGAAGGTGAAGAGGCCATAATGGGGCAGCATCTGTGAAGGGAACATCAAATGATAGAGAAACAGCTACACAGAACATAGTCACTTCTGGTACTCTGGAGCTCGGGGGAGCAGTGGGGAGACATGAAAGTAGAGATATTAGCTGGGACCCGATTATTGAGGAATATAGACCATGGTCCTTAAGGAGTTTGGACTTTGTATAGAAAAAAACAAAGAGCCATTCAAAAGTTCAAGCTAGGTGTTTTTAAATTATTAGCACCACCAGGGCGCTGCACCAGAAAATATGATAACCAGTAGCCTGTGCTATTAATAGCATGTGCTATTAAGCACTTACAATGTGACTAGTTTGAATCACGAAGTGTCCTAAATGTTATATATATACTGGATTTCAAAGACTTAAATACCAAGGAATTCAAATAGGAAAAGAAAATATATCACTATTAACTTTTACATATGGTAATATTTTGCACATAGTAGAATAATGATATATCATTAATATCATTAATAGTGCCTGGGTTTTTGTTTATTGGTTTTTTTGTTTGTTTGTTTGTTTTACTTGCATATTGTGGCTACTAGGAAATTTAGAATTATATATGTGGCCCACATTAGATTTCTCACAATGTATTTCAAAAACTCCTGGTCTAGATGAGAGGTGACTGAGATCTAGACAGGGCAAAAGACATGAGGATGATGTAGAGGAAGTGGATTATTTTACATTTCTTTACATTAAAGTGAACTTCGAATTAGGATTTGTATATATTTGGGAAACAAACAATCTTTAATAGACACTAAGGTCCACAGATGTTTCTCTAAGTTTTCTGCAGATTTTCCCAAAACCCCAACTGCCATCAAGTAAGTTCTCTTATTTTTACCTTTCCTTGAGAAAACACCTTTTCTACAAAAAAAAAAAAAAAAAGGAGACTTCTCACCCACGCTAGCCTCCCTAGGGTGCGTTCACTCCAGCAGTAAAAGCATCAGGGGCACCAACACAGGTCCACTTGGAGGACTGGTGAGAGGTTGCCAGAGTGGAAGGTCAGAGCCAAGGTAGCACAGAGGTCACCTAATCTCTCCTTTCATTGGCATCGAAGGAGACCTGATAAAAGTGACAGCTGATGTATCATTAAAAACATTTTTTGATGAAGTATCTCACTATGATCTTTGGAATGTTATTCAGAAAAATATAAAAATGTCAAGAAAGTTGCTAGAACAAAATCTGTCCCTTCCCATCTACTTACCCATGTAAATAAGTTCTTCTCGTGCTTGCATTTAATAAACAAATAGAAAAATTAAAAAAAAAAAGCTGGTGTTGAATTCCAGTTTAATCTACCCATAAATAATATTCATGCATGGATACATGCACTAATTAAAAAAAAAACCTTTTCTCTGATTGAGATGCCTTTCCACTAAAATTTTGCTTTTATCTTAGTGATTATTTGCTAATGTTAAAAATATACATATGTGGTTTTCATTAATATATGGATCATAACTGTAATGATAACTCAATGTAGAAGAAAAAATTAACACTTAGAATTTTATGTGCCAGGAAATGTGAATTTTTAAATAATCTAATTTACATATATATTTTGTTTCAGAAAAGTCTAATAGCTTAATCAATAAAAGAATTTCAAGCATACAAATATATTACATTAGGATAAAATTCTGTGGGGGAAGTGGATTAGAAATACAAGCTCAAGGGAAACAGTAACCGAGTAGGATCCGAAGAGCTTGTTTCTGTCTTTTTAAAATTAGACGACAGTGGGTGTCAAAATCATCCTAGTATTTAAATTCCATTGAATGCATTTAGAAGAGCGATGTAACAGTTTTGCATTTAAAGGTTAGTTTTTACGATACGCTGTAAATTATGTGTTCTGCAACTATTTACATTTATGATGATAAATTGTAGGTGTCATATAAAAAGTATGTGAGGGATATATAGCTATTTTTCTTAGTTCTCCCATAGGGTGTGTGAACTGAAGACAGTGATTTAGATGATCGATTTACAGAGAATTTGGGGACCTAGTCAGGATCTGGGGGGAAGGTGAGGTGGTCTTGGGTGCTGTGGTGCATACCCTAGGAGATCAAGCAGAGTTTAGCTACAAAGCCACACTGGCACTTCCTCCCGTGCAATTCTTCACTGAAAGGAGCAGTGCTATGTGTCCTTGTCCTCAAGGCACTAGATGCCAGTAGCAATCCCTTTTTGTCCTCAAGGTACCTCAAAGTGCCCCATGCATTTCCAAGCCTTGCTTTGGACACAGCTATCCTTCCCCTGGCTGAGACCCAACAGAGAAAGATGAATTGTAGAGGCCTTGAAGGAAGATTTTGCCAGCATTTTTGGTTCCAGTTTGGTTTGCCAGGGGGATCTGTCAGGAACCTGCATATCACTGTGTCACACCAGAACTGTGATGGAACATGAGAGAGACAGCTCCACATTCCTGACCTGATAATAGTGGAATTATGTTCTTAAAAGGGACTTGGAGCTCAGACCATCATTTCACTTGCACCCCAGGAAGCACACCTGCTCCACCCATCAATATTTGATGGCTATTGAAAGGAGGACAGAGCTGACATGCTGTCAGAATTTATCAAGTAAAGAACATGAAGCAAGCTTGAACTTGCACCAGAGTTGCCCATGGGGAGTCTGGGTAATTGGAAGATCTCCACTCTTTGTCTAGAGCAGGATTTGATGTAAGCAGCCTGCAAGGGGTGAGGGGGGTTTAAGGATGAGCAGGGGAGGTGAGAAGGCGGGGTGGGGGGTGACTCCAAGTGCTATAAAATTCATCAGAGGAAAACATGCTGAAAATAACATGCTTAGCTTCTGTGATTTCTGTCTCTAGCTGCAGCAATGTAGCTCATTTTATATGTTACAATGATTAAAGAGATTTCTGGCCTCTTCTCCTGTATTACTTTTTCTGACCCCCTATCCACCCCAAGCTGGTTTAGGGGCCTTTCTACTAAACTTTCATATCACATTCTTTCTTTAATTTTACTTTTTAAATGTTTATTTATTGATTAGAGAGAAAGGGAGGGAAGGAGAGAGGGCTAGGGGGGAGAGAGAGAGAGAGAGAGAAGCACTGATTTGTTGTACCACTTATTTATGTATTCATTGATTGATTCTTGTTTGTGCCCTGACCCAGGGCTGAACCCACGACCTTGGCATGTCAGGACAATGCTCTAACCAACTGAACTACCTGGCCAGGGCCCAGATCACCTTCTGGTTCCTTCCATGATGGTGTTGTTTACACTCTTGGTTTGTGCAGAGTATGATGGAATAAAAGAGAAAGGAGAAAAAAGGTAATGTTTTGGAAGGTCAGAGGTAGAGATTGGAGTAGAGTTCAAACCCTCTCTCTTTCATGTGCTTTTAAGAGAAAAAGCTTTTTCACGTGACTTTTTCATGTGACTTTCTTACCAGCTCTCTGCACGCATATTCCTTCATTTTTTGCTATTTTTTGACACACATTCAGTCTTCACATACAATTTATATTTGTTCTGTAGTTATGTTTGTAGTGAACACAATTCCCCAACTGACTATTCTGAAATCAAGGAGTTTGGGACAGTGGGGATGTCGGGGCTCCGGTGCCTCTTACAGACTGTATGAGAAGGAGGGTCCAGGAGGCCCACAATCAACATTCACATTACACAGACTATGTGCCAGACGAGTCCCACGCTCCACCCCGGACGTTAACAGCAGAAATCCTCAAGCTATTGAAACGAGAGCTCTGGCAGGGAAAGAATGTATTAAAGACGTTTATAGAACAACCCATCTATGAGTACCTATAAATATAGTAGAAACTCAGTATAAAATTATAGAGAGGTTTGAAGAGTCAAGAAACTGTATACGTTCAGAAAATGAGGTAGCCTTAAAGGTTACTGCATGAAATGTTTAAGAAGTATGCCCAGCCCATGTCTCCTTCTTGGGAAGCGCCTTCATGGTTCTGTTCGTGGCGTGTTTATGTCCAGTCATTTCTGGCCACCATGCCACATCTTGGCATGAGCACCTGATCTAAGCTAAGCCACTTAGATCCTTTCCCTCCTCCGTACAGGACTCAAAAGACAATGACTGTGAACAAAAGATCCTAGGGACTGAATCCATAAGACCACGGGAAATTCAGAGGTAATAACCAATGTTTGTCACTGAAAATTAAATGGAGAAAACCAGTCTGTAGAGGAAAGGTGCAAATGAAACCTGAAAGGTGCAAATGAAAAGAGATGAGAGACAAGTGTTCCAATGCACACACACAAGCTCACTATGGTGTAATCCAGCTATCCTGCCTGCTATTGGGGTCTAGGAGCTTCCTCCATATTTTTCAAATAAACCTCTTTTTCTTGAGGTTATTTGAGGTGTTCTTCTTTTTTTTTTTAAAATCTCATTCTTTTTCATCCCTAGCTAAGACAGTCATGTCATTCAAATCCCTTATTTTCAGAAAGGAAACAGTCCTAGAAAAGAAAGACAGTTTAGTTAAACTCTAATTAATGAGAGACTCAAGCCAGGCATACAGATCTGCATTTCCTATGCTACCAGATGGATTGCTGAGTAAAAAAAGCAGTCAGCTTCAGAAAAGGTTGCTGATGTTCATTCCCCTGACTGATTTCCCCTTTCCAGGTCCAGACCACTGTAGTCCAAGAATCTGAACTATGCCGAGTCACCAAGTTATTGAAAAAAAAAAAATGCGTGTCTATCTTTTCCCTTACTTGACTTTAGAATTTGGCATTTGCACAGTACTTCTAGAGATTAAAGATTATTGCTTTTAGCCACAGGTCACTTCAGGGTTTAGAGTGTAAAAATCATTGTCCATCCATAAGTGCTCCCTTTAATTTGGGGACAGTCCCTGACCTATTAAGAAGACAGCTCCATGATGCTCTGACCCAGGAGAACCCTCCTCTTTTCTCTTACCAGGGCTTCTTTTGCCTGTATTTTAATTCATTCTGTGACACAGGCCCCTAACTGCAGCCGGGCCTTCCATTTCTCTCCCCAGAAATAGTAGGAGCCTCTGTCTTAGCTGGAGCTTTCACTGCCCTGACCAATCAAGTTCATCCTGGGAACCTGCGATCCAGGTGATTGTCTTTGCTCCGACCAGACCTTCATGGCCTCTTAGCAAATCCTTGGTCAATTACCATCTCTTCTCCGTGGTGCTTTTAATCTCCTGGTCTTTCTTTCTTACTTAGTCTGTGTTGATCACCTAAATCTAAACTACTTTCGCTGTAGCGCCTTCAAAGCTCTCTCACCTGTGTCATTCTGAGACTCCCCATCCATAACTTCCCAAACTTAGAGCGTGCCTCCATCCACCTTCGCCATGCCTGCTACTCAGCAGCTGAGCCCAGCTGTTCAGAGGAGCCACAATGCACCCTTAAGGTCCCCAATCTCATCTGCGTCCTTGACAGTGACACCTGTCCTTCTCCTTCTGCTTATCAACATCTACGTTTGTTGTAATCCAATTTAACACAGTCCTGGAAACTGACTTGAGCCTCCTACTTCATTGGGAATACCAGAGGGCCTCATAGCTCCTTTATGTTAATGTCCTACTAATCTCTCCCTCCAACTGCACTATTTATTTCCATACTTTGTGAAAGCTCTTCCAAGCCCAGAAAGAAAGTAATTCTTCTACACAAGGATAGCTCATTTACTGGGGTTCCATCTTACTCTATATGAAAAGACCAGAATATTTTCATTATTCCCCAGCTCTAGGGTAGTTTTAGTCTCTCTCTTCCTATTGACTCACTTGCCTGACCCTACAGCAAACTCAAGTCTCTTGTAGCTGGTCTCATTCTATTCCTGCAAGAATATAGTCCAATGCCCTAAGGCACTGATTATATGTAATGACCTTACTTTGTTCCTGTGCATGTAAACAGAAACTGCTTCCTAGGTTACCGGTGACCAGACTCTATCTATAGAAGGCTCTTTAAGAAAAAGCCTTTATTCTGTCATCGTGGCTCCCAATATAAAGCCACTAAACCTAGAGCTGGGAAGAGAAATGCAATAGCACTTCAAACGCAATGCAGTGTTTCCACTATACAGATATAAAAGATGCAAATAATCTCAGGGTCATAGATAATAGCAAAATTTAGTAAAATAATTAAGAAATCTTAAAATTTGAGTATTGTCTTTGTTTTTAGATGACTTATTTTAAGTTTCTATCACTTAACTTTTTATAATGGCTATGCATAACAAATGACTTGCAAAACTTTAAAAATGTAATAATCAGTTTTCACAAGCCAGCACTAGCAGCTCTAGCACACCGCCGTGCACTCTCCTTTCTTGAAACCTGATGCTTGTATACCTTCTAAAATTCTGTCTTGTCAGAAGTACCCTCGGATCTAACGAACAGCAACTTTTCTGTTCTCTGTGAGCTTCTTCTCTTCCCTGATCTAAGAAAATGGTGTTAGCAAAAGTTCTGGACTCATTCAACTGCTCTCACATTGTATACACTCTTTAATACCACTCCCATACACCTCATTCAACTTACTAAGCAATACCATCACTCACCCAAGCAGTTAAGACACACCATTGCAAATCATCTTCCAAGCTTTCTAATTCCTTCATGTCCCAAATCACATCCTACTTTACATCCTAAATATATCATGTACCCTCTCTTTATTCCTTTGACCATTGTCCTGATAACATAGGTCCTATCTTACTAAAATAGTTTCCAAAAGGACCCAGCTTTCTCTATTCTTGTCTCTCTGTCTCAAGAGTTACCACAGTGATTTACTAAATTTCATATACTGATTCCGTCCTTTCACTGGCTCCCCGTTCCCTACTGGGTAACTGCCATGCGACATAGATTCATTCTCTGTTCGGCCTCTGCCTGACTGGAACAGCTTCATCTTTTACCACTTGCTGCTTTATTTACTTTTTATGCTCCACCGCTATCAAACTGCTAATAATTGCCTCCATCACTAACTCTTGCACCCCTCTATGACTCAACTCAAGCTATACCTCTTTGTTTTCGTAACCTGACACTTACCAACCTTCATCTGACCATGTTTATACCCAACTCTTAAGTCTTAGATCAGAAATCACGTGTTTTTTAGGCAGCCGTCCCTAATTTCTCGTAATGGTCTAAGTACCTGGGGCAACCGTGGAAAGGAGCGAGTCCTACCTCCTGCTCTGAGGAGCCTGCCTGACTGATGGCCCCGGCTTCTGCCCCTTTGGATTCCCAGGTGCATTCCTGTCAAGGTTGCGCGCTGTTTGCTCCCAGTCAATGACAGAGCACATCTGGGGTAAAAGGCAGGCAGGCCCATTCTGCTGAGGAACAGGACTCCTTCCCTGAATGACAATGAAAATTTTGCCTTGAAAATTTCCTATGGTCCTGACTGAACTTTTTTCGAAATTATGATGCAGTCTTAGATTTTTCTCCCTCAAGCCTCTTGCATTCTCTTTCCTTCCATAGTATCAGATCCATACTCTGATCTAAAGGCTTATCACAGTCTTTACCTGCCTCCTACCCAAATAAATCTTGTGCACGTCTAACACTGTTTTGATATCCACCTTCTCTGAGGACTCTAACCAATGCAGTTTCCTACTCTTTGCCAATTTCTAACAATTTTCCTACTATAAGCTACAAAATAGAAGCTATATTTTAATACGTGTGTATCCTCAGTGAAACTGCAGTCTTAAGGTAGGTGCTCTACTATGTACCTTTATATTAAAGCATCTAGACACATCCTAGTTGATCAGTAAATGGCATTGAATAAATAAATAAATTTGAAGAAAATTTCTACTCTGCAAAAAAAATAAGTTCTGTGTGATCCTCAGAGTAATTTACTGTGTTTGAGTTTTTCAGAGCATGAAAATATGTGATATGTCAGAAGTATGGTAATTTCATAAAAGGTATTAAACCACTATATCACCATTTCAACTTAATTGCAGTGTATAAAATTACTTTAGCTCTGAATTTGGAAGCAGTCAATATAAAGAGTGACAAGATATTTTTCACAAGCCTGTGTCTTATAGAAAGTAGCTTATTTCTTCTAAAATGAATAAATTCTGGATAGAATTATTCCAAGGGACTTGGAGGGAGAATGAATGAAAGTAGAAAATACTCTCATTCAGGGACTCCGCAAATACACACTCATTTAGAAAGTGGCATAGAGTCTAGGGAAATCTCCCTTCATTATTTCCAGTATACCCATTTTATTTCACATATTTCCAGATAACATTGAGTGTTATGTTTAAGCAGTATTTGAAACATGAAGAGAGGTAGCATATGCATACAGTTTGTGAAAATTCCTAAATGTCTTTAAAATAAAATATGATGGAACAACTTGATTATATTTTGCACCTTTATGGTACCAGTCTCCCTGTATTGTTTTAAACACTTAAATATCTTCAGGGACATGTACATAAAACATATTCTTACAAACTGAAAACCAAGTAAATAAACTATTTGCCCATGAGAAGATAGGATTCTGATTAAAATAAAGGGAGAAAAATACTTGGTGTAGTTGTATTATTGAATAGATTTTAAACTTGACATATAGATGTATTGCTGTTCCCACTATTATTTCGGCTTTTTTTTTTCTTTCCCTAATTACTGTGCTGTAGGAGAGAGGAGAAAGACTCTTGAAAGTTTATATTCCTGAGTGAATAGAAAGAAAAAAAAAAAGATTATTAAGCGTAGAAGGAAATCCTGAGGCCATAGCAGCAGTCCCCGACCTTTCTGGTGCCGGCAACTGATTTAGTGGAACACAATTTTTCCACGGACTGGGGTTGGAGGGGTGGTTTTTGGATGATTCCAGGGCATTACATTCAAACTCACCTCCTGCTGTGCATCCTGGGTCCTAACAGACCTGGACCAGTACTGGTGCTTGGCCTGGAGGCTGGGGGCCCCTGCCATATGGCTTGTGAACAAATTTTGAAAAAGTCCAGAAAAGCTAAGTTACTTGTCCAAGGACACTTAACCAGTTCCTGTAGCACTAGAATTTTAATGCGTTTGTTGACTGATTGCTGAATTCACCCATTCACTTATGTTTTCCTGGACGCAGGTAAACATCTGTGGATCGACAGGGACATCCCAAGTGTGCTGCTAATTGTGGGAACATAGAGGCTACAGCAAAGTTCTAGCTTTTAGGGAGTCCACGGTCCAGTAACAGACAGAATGTAGATACATAAAGCATTGCTGTATAATGAGAGGAGTAAATAAACTAGAAGCAAAAATTAAGTGCTTGGAGATACCCAGAGGGGCACAACTTCTCTTTTAGGAGACTTTAGAAAATGTGTATCTTTGTGTTTACTGTTTTCTCCGACCCTTTGCCCTTTTTCTTCCTAGTGAGACTCCTCTCCATAAAGCCCCCTGGTTTCCCCAGTTAGGCTCATCCTGCTTCAGGATGCTCCAGGAGCAGAATCTTTCCTGGTTTCTTGTGGAAGATGATGAGCTTGTCCTGTCCTATCTCAGGTTTAGAAGAATACCGGCCTGCCTTCCCTTTGGAATAACGTGAATGCTCCAGACCATGAGTAATTGGCAACTAGAGCACTGAAACGCAAGGCAAGAGAGAAGCATCCAGAATTACATACCATATCCATTCCAACATCTATAAACTTCTCAATTCTTTGAGATGTTATTTTTTTGTTTGTTTCTTTTTGGCTTGATTTAAGCAGGTACTTTTGCTTGGGTCACTGGTAGATAGTTTTAAAAAAAACGTAGACCCAAGAAACATCTTTGACAAAAAGCAGAGGATGTGATCACACAAGTCAAAAATTTCAATCAATAGCAGCACTAGTAGTTTTACTTACCTCAGTTGCTTACTTACTTTTGCTTGGTTTTTTACTAAGGTCAGGACTGGCTGTGACCAGAGTGCCAGTATTTTCATGACAGATAAAGTTCCTCTATGCAGATACATGTGGAATTTGTTATAATTCAGGTCCCCAGTACTGAGTAACTCATAGTCTTTCACAATGAAAATTCTCTTTATATAATCCCAGGAACATTTGCCACTTCTCTGTTCCTATTCTTTGCACTTTACTAAATGTCTTGATGTTCCTTAAATGCGCTGGCTACTTCTTACTTCTTGAATGAAACATTTTATTTTGTCTTCCCGAAATACCTTTTACTTCTTTTCATCTCTGTAATAGCTACTCATCTGTAGCCCACACCTCTCCCGGGAGACTTTTATGATCACTGAGGCCTTTCTCATGGGCTCATATCTTTTGAAATTCTATTCAAACTGTATTAAAATTGCCTGTTTACTTTAACTCCTTGACCCGCCCGGTCAAATACAAAGACAATATAAGGTGCATATAAAATTTAAATTTTTTCCAACAACCACTTAAAAAAGGGAAAAGAAATAGATGGAATTAATTTTAGTAATATATTTTCTTTAACTAATATTATCATTTCAATATATAATTAATATAAAAATTATTGAGATATGTTACATTCTTTTCAATACAAAATTTAAAAAATCTAGTGTATTTAATCCTGGCAGCATGTCTCATTTGCGCTAGCAACGCATTAATTGCTCAACATGCACCTCTACTGGACAATGAATTTACAGGTCCTGAAGCATTATAGCCTCAGGACCTAATACAATTTATCACAGGACTATTGCAATAGAAGAAGACATTGTAACATGGTAGTTAAAAGTTCTGGACCTAGACAGACCAGAGAAAGGGACAACTTATTATTTTTCTAAACTTGGGCAAGTTTCTTAATCTTTCTAAACATTCTAAACTTAACCTTTCTGCTGCTTCTTTTTTTTTTCTAGCAAAACCATTATCTATAGCATATATCCTAATATAGATTAAAAACAAAATAGATGTAAAATATCATGGAAGGGTCCATGTAGCGTGATATAATTGTTGACTGCCCAATTCATATCATTCAATTGAATAATTTCAAAAATATCATTTTTCCAATTTTTATTTCAGCATTTGAAAATTAAATTAATTATTAAATTAATAAAGGATTAAATGAGTTCATGAGTATATACAAATTGAGGACACTAACCATCTGTCATTGCATCAGAATATGTCTAGGTAAATTTTCACCAAATTTAGGGAGTATTTTTGGTTTGGTACGGTTTATAGGATAGGTATAAGATGCATCCAAAGCTCAGTTTTGGTTCCTCAGAAATGAGGACTCCCCGTGAAAGGGTATATGAGAAACCCCCCATAAACAGCACTCGTGTTCCCCAAGAACTACAGTTGAGATACAGTGACAGATGCTGTTACTGCTGACCTGGACAGACATACCATACACATACATTATAAACAGAGATAGATAATAGTCATTTCAAATAACAAGCTGCATAAGAGAAGTTACACAGTCAAATGTTACGAATTACTACGTGTTGGTTTTGCAGTTGAAACCTTCTTCCTTAGGCAGCTCTATCGGGCTGTTTCAGGTTCACTAGGAGCCAGTTTTAATACCTTAATAACTGTTAGTCTTTGGAATTAATGAATGAATACACAAATATACAAGTTAACACAGCTATTTGTTAAATATTTACTATCCGAAAGAAATGGTGTCAGGTGTTTAACATGTTATTGTTTAATTTCACAAGCTTACAAGGAAAGTATGTTTATATTTATTTTTCAAAAAATAAGTTGAAATCAGGGAGAGAAAGTAATTGTTTACGTTAATAAGCTGTTAAGAAGTAGAAATGAAATTTAAATCCAGACCTTCTTACTGACGCCTAGAAGGCTTTTCACTCTGTAGCTGATGATTTCTTCATTCCTAAAGCTCAGTACTTTTGATAATGTAAGTACATGTTTTGAAAGACTGGAGTGAGATTAGCACTTAATATGCCTGGCAAAAGTGGGACAAGTTAAGGACCCAACTCCCCCTTCTTCCCTTTCATTGAGAACCAGCCACAGAGTGGTCGTTTAGCTTGCATGGAGTCACACGGCCGTTTGTGGACCGTGTCTTCTGACTCTTTCCGTGACCACCCCAAGCATGAAGGGTGCTGGACTGGAATACCAGGTATGACTTGTGTGGTTTTTGAAAGTAGGCAGGCAGACAGATGAGCCTGAGCAGCTCTTGAGCAGAAGACATTCTCTGCTGTAGGAGCTTGAGAGGAGGACAGAAAAATGCAGTCAGGAGGGCCAATGCCAGAATCAATTTTTAAGAAGCCAATGTGGAATTTCACCACCTAATAACTTCAATCTGTAAAATGATTACAGTGCAGGTGGTATTTGTTCTTGGGGAATGTCAGCCTAAAAAGAAATAGATTGTAAGAGGCTCATAACTTTGAAGAGAGATTAGACTTACATTGTGTATAACAATTGAAAAACAAAACAAAATTAGATTGATGGAAAGAGAAGGTTTTTAAAGGAAGGTATATTGAAATGCAGTATAACACTTTTTAAAACCATTTGCTTAGATATTGTCCCTGCAGGATTGGGATTTATGATATTTGTTCTTTATCTACAGTTCCTGGCTCACAGCTGCCCAAACCATAGGAATTTTCCAAGTATTGAGAGTGATACAAGTGTCTTTTGTTATGTTAATGAAGGTGGCTTTGGAACCCCACCCAAGGATGGGAGCTGGTTTCCAGAGGGACCGACCACATAATTCCAGAGTTGGGACTTCCAGTCCCATCCCCTAACCTCCAGGTAGAAAAGAGGGGCTTGGTACTCAGTCCAATTGTCAATGGCCAATGAGTTAGTCAATCATGACTAAGTAATGAAGCCTCCAGAACAGTCCAGAGCTGCTGTGGATCCTTTTTATTTTTTGCCCCATGAGAGTGTCTACTTTGGGGAGCCAGAGCACTTCTATGTGCCACTGTACTGGACCTCAAGCTCCAGGTGGGCAGAAGCTCCTTTGTGTTGGCCTTCACTCTATGTATCTCTTCATCTGGCTGCAGATTCATATCCTTTAATATGCTTTATAATAAATTGGTAATCAAGAGAGTAAATGGGCTTTCTTGAGTTCTGTAATCAGTCCTAGAAAATTAATTGAGCCCAAGAAGGGGGTCACTGGATCCTCCAATATAGTCGGTTGGGTAGGAACACAGGTAAGAGCCTGGGCTTACACGCCTGAAGTGTGTGTGTAAGCAGCTTGTGCAACTGAACCCCTAACTTGGGGTGTCCGATGCTATGCCTGGGTAGTGTGAGTGTAGAGGAAATCAAGGCTCATACCAAAGATGAAATGCTATTTGCCCTGACTAATGCTGTAGATGTTGAGACACCATTTGCCCTGACAAATGCTGTAAATGCTTATCTCCCACCTCTGTAAGCCCCTTGGTGCCAAATCTATACCACACCTCCCAAGACCCTTCCCCCACTTGGCCCAGCATAAAAGGAATGCGGGGTTATTGTTCTGGGCTCAGAATTTGGAGTTTGTCTCCTCTGGGCCTGTGCACATAAGTAAAGATCGAGCTCCTAACCCCTCAGTGTCTGGTCGCTTCATTTTTCCGTAACATGAGAACTGAGTTGAATTCTCAGATACTCTGCCGGTGTCTGAGGATTTTTGCTTGGTGCGGGCTGTACAGTCCTACACACACATTGGGATTGGGTCCAAGAACCCTTCTTAGTCCCTCAGATAGGTGTTTTGCCTATCATCTTACTTTGGAAAACTCTCCTCCACTTCCCTCCCCTCTGCTACATAAACATGGCAACTATAGGAGTGGCCATCACTTAATGCAGCGGTTGGCTCAGCACCTGGTCCTGTTGGGGACAGCTAGTGCTTTTAACTAAGATTCTAACTGGAGGCAGAATGCCCTTGGTATTTAAGGACAAAAGGTGCGAAATTTGGGAATACATATTTTCTAACATGCAAATAAAGTAAATCTGCAGCATAAAACAATACTTGACCAAATTAGGGGTGGGGGCGGTGGTTACATGAAATGAGAAACAGTGATACCGATTGGCCCCTGTTCCAGTTCCTGCGGTGTGGTTGCTCTGAGAATCTGCCCTTGCTAATTCCCTTCTTTGTTCAAGCTGGATTGAGTTGAGTTTCTTCCTCGTTCAATCAAAGAACTGTAGATACTATAAGTGAGCACACATAAACTTCAAGGAAGAATAAGAAAGAAGGAAGCAACAGGGAGAAGGAGGGGGAGGAGGAGAAGGGGCCACAGTTCCTATATTCGGTACTGGCTGTAGGCCAGACATGTGGCTTGAAGGCCTGAAGATATTACAGATACAAGGTTTCTGTGTCTGCTGCTTCAAAAGAAAGGCCAATATTCAGTAGGTCAGAGTTTGGAGTAAGGAAAGGTTTATGGATTGAGAAGGCCTAGTTTGAGAAGATGAGAGAACTAATTTTCAAATGCCTCGTAAGAAAACTTGAAACTGAGGAGTCTTGTACGTCAAAGGAAGGGAGTGTGGGTGAGGCGAAGAGGTGGATGGGGACTTTACACAGCCAGGCCCCTAAAAAGGGTCCCAGGGAAATTATTAAATCTCCGAATCTCCTTGTGTCTGGTTGCCCCCCACCCCACGACAGACCTGAGTCCTTTTCTGGAGACTCCTGTGGTTTGCAGCATTTCCTCAGCTCTTGACTGACAAAGGCGCTGGCCAAGCCTCGAGCAAAGCCCCACCAGCTAATTAGCATATCTATGGCAGGAGTTTTTAGCCTGAAGGCCATCAGAGAGAGGAAGCGGTTGATCCTTACAAAGACCAGAGACTAGGACTAATTGGAGGTCCAGAGGAAAATGTTCTGTAAAGGCGAAGTGCAACATTAGGGTCATTGAGATGGACCTCCAGATTCCACGCACACACACACAGGCCCACAATGATGCACGTAAGTGTGAATTATGCATTTAATTGTGACCGTCTTCAAATATTGGCTCTTACTTGAGATTAATTACCAAGAACTTTCCTGAGATGGAGTCGAAGACCCTGATTTTGCAGATGGATATTACAGGTTTTACAGATTGGGCATTATGCTTAAAGCCACAGAATTAGTCGGTGGCGAACAAGGGCTTAAGCTCAGGTTCTCCGAGCCCTCAGTCCAAGCTCTCCCCTGCTCCTCTTTGAGCCAGCCGCTCCCAGACACCATTCCAGCAGAAACTGAATGGCTCTCTAGCACAAGTGTGGGCACGGCATTTCTTCTGGGCGTGAGAGTTGGAGCTGAATGACAGCGGGCCCCTCCTCCTAACCTGTGTCTCTGGGAGACACTGGGCCCTTGACTTTGTACTGAAATCTACAATGGAATTCAGTTCCCTACTGCAAACTTTGAACAGTAATTGGTATTATAGGCAGGAAGAATAACAATGAAAGGCATTTAAACCTCCTGTTGTTAAGAATCTTGAGGTCAATAGCTGCATTTTAAAATCAATTTGAGGGTTTGCTGGAAGATACAGAAGAGAAACTGCAATCAATGTAATAAGGTTAGATAACCCTAGTCATGTTAATAGCTACCTAAAGCTTGACATCAATCCCTTACATTGATTCTCACTTACAGTTTAAAAAAAAGAAAAAATTAAGAAGGACAAGCATAATACCTACTCTCATTGAAGCATCAAATTAGTATAAATAATGATTAAGAATAATTGCTGCTGTTATTGGAGAACACGTTGAAAACGAGGTTTCTAAGATATCTGCTGACAATATGGAGAGGCTCTGGCAGTTCTGAAATTCAGAGAAGGAAAAGATTAATTGGTGTTGCAGAAGTACACCTGTGATAGGGAAGCTGGCGTGCACAGAGCTAGATAGAGGGTCAGATTTGTCTTCACCTGGGAGGAGCTGCTTCCTCATCAGTATTGGGAGGACTGGCACCACCTAGTGTTTGACACTGTGCAAAGCATGGCAGGGGATGTGAAAGAGATGAGATTCCAAATATTATGAGGATGGTGGGATAGTGAGTATAAAGCGGGACTTGATTTGAAAGTCCTGTGTTTGCCGCCCACCAGCTACCCACCTCCACCAATTATAAGCTGAGTCTTTTGCATTCCTCTCTCTGAATCTCAGTTTCCTTACCTGTCCAAAAGAATAATTAATAATAAGGGATTATAATGCCTATTCCCAAAGTTGTTGGGAGAACCCAAGTAAAAAAGGTTTGTGTATGAGGTTCCCACCAAGTGGCACAAAAAATTAGTTTCTTTGCTAAGAAATTAAGTGAATTGCTCAGAGCCAAATAACCAGTAAGCGGAGGAGCCAGGTGTCAAACCCACGTGATTCTGACACTGGGCTTAACGATTCCGTGCATAACCCGGGGCCTCCACCGGCCACGCGCATCACGGGCGCCTTTGCTCTCCCCTCACCCTCACATGTGCACCCAGGCTGGCAACCAAGGTTTTAAACTACAGATAACATGAGATTAACTGAGTGAAAGTTACTGAGTAAATAACATTTTCGCCAAAAAGTAATAAAGCAAATGAAGTATCAGTGGGGATGTCCTAAAGAAATGTATAGAACTCATCTAGTTGTTGTAAATATTGCCCAATAGCTTGGACCCATCATGAAACTATAAGCCATGTAAGGACAGAACCATGGTTGATTTTGCTAACCTCTGTGTTCCCCATACCTAGCACTGGGAGTCGCATTAAAACCTTGCTGAATGAATGAATACATTAAAGAATAAATGGAAAAAAAATATTCCTTTAAGATTTTTGCAATTCCCTGGCTTGATTACAACATAACTACTTAACCTGCCTTTTCTTAAAAGATGAAAACTGAGAACTACAGAGGTTATTTAATTTGCTCATGAAAATCAGAGCTTGGCAAAAAAACTGTAGTCCTCTGGCCCCCACTTGAGAATGTTTAGGTCCGTGTACACACTTACTGGCTTACAGAAGCGGAAGACAGTGGGGTAGGGTGCTTTACAAGAGACGCCATCAGAAAGCTTCAGAGGCCGGCCTTGAACACATCTGGCTCATTTTTGATCTTTTCCCTGGCTAATTTTTATTGACGGAGATGAAACTGTCCCGGATCTTTCTGGATCCTCGGTTCAAGTTTATTCTGACTGATGTGCTACAGAATTGCAATTCTCTAAACATGCCATGTAGTTGTAAGTCTTTATGGCTACATTTATGTGGTTAGTCTCTAATATCCACCCTCAGTCTTCAGGTTGCACTGAATGAATACTTCAAGTTCCTGAAAAGGTATTTCTTCCAAGTCTATTTATTTCTCTCCCTCCTCTCCTAACTGCTCCATGATCATACCTCTGTTGGAGAATTTAACTTGTAATAACTGACCGCTCAAAAAACTCTGATGATGAGTAAACCGAAGGTGAAATCACATCACCTAGTCCTCGTCACATCACCATCTAAGAAGGAAGGGCTCTAGTTCCTGGTACAGCACCTGGCAAACAGACGATGCATGCTCTGTAAAGCTTTCTGGGATAAGTGGTTAACTTTGTAGGGACTTGGATTTAGAGGATAACTCGACTAGATATGCTAAATAATAGCTAATTGGAATCGGGGCTTTGTTTGTACGGGGCGTTTTGCAGGTTTCAACCCACTGAGTCTTTCTATTACCCTGGGAAAGATTTCATCTCTTTTTACAACAGAGAAAGCTGAAGCACAGATAAATCAAATAACACACCCAAGCACACTGCTTTTAAGTTGCAGATCAGGGACTGAAGCCCACACAGTTTGTCCCTACAGTGTGCACTCAGAACCATTCGACTACAAAGACTTTCTGCCCAGTGGAGCCCCGAAGATATGGGCAAAGCCTGGCAATTCACTGCCTGTGACTATCAGCAGCCTATTTAATTTTACCAAAATCTAGTATGTGTGTTGTAAAAATAACAATACGTAATTTGCAGGGTTGTGCAGTAACTCAAATCAATAATGAACATGAAGCTTCTCTCTGTTTCCCTGGTGGGTTGTCTGACACTAATAGAGAAGCTGACTTATTGGCTTGGTTTACACTTGCCTTGATAACTTATGGCCCGTTAAAGTAATGCAGCACCAAGTCAATACTTTTATGTATAGAGTTTCTAAAATCTCCCACATTTTCCCTCAATTCAGTCAGCAGAAAATACTTAATGTTTTTCTCCATGAAAATTCTGCAGAAGAGTAAGATGGGCCATCAGCCTCCGGTAGGACCTCTGTGGGAGGTCAGTGAGTGGGCCCACGTCCACTCGCGTACGTTAAGCAGTTCTCTGCACTGGGAAATGTTAACCGCCCCAGGGGCAAGATGCCAGAATGCATTTCTGATTCCTTTGAAAGAAATGACAATAGCCCAAAGATGTCCAGATGGGAGGCAGGGAAGAATGAATGAGAGGAAAAGTGTTTTGCTCATTTATTATTGAGAACTGATAAAAATGTCTTCCATTTTTATAGCATTTACAGTTTATACATTATTTTATAGGAGTGAAAACATTTCCTTTCAACCCTGGGCAGGGTCAATGTAATTACTATAACTTAAAGATGAAGCATCTGAAGATCCAAGAAGAGACATATTAGCACAAACTAGATAACAAAAGACCCCAAATTAACACCAAAATCATAGTCCCATGAAATATTATCACCTAGGGCCCTGACTGGTGTGGCTCGGTGGATTGAGCTCTGGCCTGTGAGCCAAAGGGTTGCCAGTTCGATTCCCAATTGGGGCACATGCCTGGGCTGTAGGCCGGGTCCCCAGTTGGCAGCGTGGAAGAGGCAACTACACATTGATGTTTCTCCCCGCCTCTTTCTCCTTTCCTTCCCCTCTGTCTAAAAATAAATAAATAAAATCTTAAAAAAAAAGAAGTATTATCATCTAAGATCCTACGATTCCTTTTAATACACCTCACTGCTCTTCCAAGTACAAGGTGGTAGAGATGAAATAAATATTATTACAACAGCTGTCACCAGAATTCCCTTTAGGATTAAATTATCTTGGAAAAAAGATATCTTAATTAAAAATAATAATGGCTTGAAGCATACAAGGGTCTGTGGGGAAACATGAACCAAGGTGAAGTTTAAGGAGAGCCAACAAGAAAGACACTCGCTTTTACTGATTCATCTTGGTTTTTGTCATTTTCTTATTTTAGCAATTGTACCCGAGAAAAGGAAAGGTAGTATTGTGTATGGTCACAAGTAAACTGATAGCTCACTACAGATGTAAATCTCAACATGACTGATGTTGACGATTTTGCAAATTTATCTTTCTTCATCAGTGAAATCTGCTTTTTTTATTTATTTATATTATAAAGAAAAAATAAAAAACAAATCGAAAATACCCAGAGGTCCCTGGAAAAGCAGAATGCAGCCAGATGGCCCAGGCAGAATGAAGACAAGAGGAAGAGATGAGTCTGTGCAGGCTTTGACTGAGTGCCTCGGAAATAGATTTGTCAATGTTCTCACTGGCAGTAAAGACCATGAGCTTCCCCTAACATAATTTCACTCCCTGCTGTTTATGCTAGAATGGGGTTTCAATGTAAATTTCCATTTTCATTATAATCTTGGTTATAAGGAGTCACTCAGCCCAGAATTCCCAGTCATAAGTAGTATGTTAGAGACTGTCCTAGATCTGATGTCAAGACATGTGGGTTGAAATCCTGCCTCTGCCACCTAAGGTCAACTTGAATATCACTTTATCGCTACAAGCCTAGGTTGTCATAATATCTGGGAGGTTTCAGCTAGAATTCAGATGTTTGCGTATGAGTGAAAACCTGGAGTTATAAGTCTGCCAGTAGTTTACTTCATCAAAATGATTAGCAGAAATTTTCCTTAACCTACCGACCTTACATCTACACCTTTGGGATTCAAAGAGGTCAGGAGAAAGTGTTAGAAACCTGTACACCAGATCAGGGGTCCAGCCTCAGCATTCCCTGTGGGGCAGGGGGTGGTGGGGGGGTGCTGTCAGAAATGCAAATCCTCAGGTCCTACCTCAGTTTTGACTTGTGGGGGTAGAGATACTCCCTTGTGTTTTATGAAGCCCTCCATGTGATTCTGGTACCCGCTGGAGTATGAGATCTGTGGGCCTCAGAGCAGGGCAATGTCTCTGAGCTTGGTTTTCTTGCCCAGCCCCTTGACCTCATGCCTGAAGCTTAATATAGACGATTGCAGACCAACATTGGAGAGGTGCTTATTCCAGTGTTTCTCATCTAATGGTCCTTCTTTAGGAACCTAGAGAATTCTATGCCCACCTTTAATGTTTTATAAACAGGCATCAAACTGTGTCATAAAGCAAATCAATACAATGGGTCACAATACTGCCTTCGTCTTGACTACTCATAAAGACCTGGAGATTATTACATGCCTGTCCTGGGAAACCTTTTCTCCCAATTCTTAATCTGAAAACTTACTTGTATATTATACTCACTCTGCTATGTGCCCATATATTCTTCTCTTTTCACCATCACCTCTCAGAGTGCTAGAGCCTACCAACCTGGCTCCATCCCAATGGATCACCCAGACACCTACAGGCTCTCCTACCTTCCCTAGAAGCAATGCAACCCAGGGGGATTTTAGGAACATATGCTTCAGCTGCAAGAATGGTGTGGAAACACCAAAGTATCTATGTTTAAGGGTCAGAGCACACAGAGGCTAATAAGACCATTATCTGCATATTTATTCAGGTTGGCCATGTAGTTAGTTATGACAATCACTTTCAAACACACTTGGGCTACTCGTTTCATATGCCATATATCGTAGTCTATTTGTGGCAGATCTAGTCTCACTTGACTGCATTTCTTTTCTGGATGGAAGTTGTTGATAAGAGTCAAGAGGTGCAAAACCTACCTAAGGGAAACCGAAGGCAAGGCCCAAACTTGACACTCATGGAACCTAAATGAGAAGCAACACTTTGAACATAAATTCATAAAAATTGTACCAGTAACACCAAGGATTGATGCTGGATTTGGTATTTCAGAAAGGGTGTGTGTGAAAAGGAAACGCATATTATACATGATCAATTTATATTGTATAATATTTCTATGTACTGTATGTTATACAGTAGTATTATTTCCAAGCAATGCTTTAGAATTCAAATGCACATCACCAAATGAAAGCAATTTTGCCTGTTATTCAGTATGGTCACACTGGTCACTGAGAGGAGCCATGCTAATACCTGGCCTTATTTTCTCCAAATCCAGCTATATGAGGAAGGTGACTATAGCATCTACCCAGTTTTACGTAAGAGGTCATCAGAACACCAAGAAAACGAACTTTCCCAACACTACAAATCACAAAGTGGAGTCTGCTGGTAGCCTCAGATGTCCCAAGAAAATGGGATTTAGAATTAGCTCTCTATCCTTTGATCCATGCAGAAATCTGGGATGAGTTTAGGAAACACTTCTTCTAACCATTCTTCCAGTTCCTACCTTGTTATCCACACTGTACACATGAATGAGTTTTTTTCTTGATCTCCTGCTTTTTGCACTAATCCCTTTCTTTAGGATCAAGAGCCCTTCATTTAGGCTTAACCTACATTCCCAGTTATCAACTTCACATTGAAAGCAGCAGCAAAGATCTGATGCTGATACTTACAGCAAGGCTCCTTTTTCTTTTCTTTTCTTTTTTTTTTTTAAGGCCTATACCTCAGATCAGACTCTCTTGGATGTCCAAGCTTGTCCAGACCAAACACAAATTGCTAAATCGCTCAGGATGCAGACGAGAGTCCTTGGGCGCGTGCCCACCAATACATGCACGGACCCGCCCCCGAGTCTGAGTACACCACAGGCTTCTCTCTGAAGCCTGGACAACATTAAGCTCAAAGAACATAATTTTCAGTAATCAGTGCTGTTGTCTAAAGAAAGATTCCAATTTCTTCTCTTAACATTTTCCCTTTTAAAGCATAAGAATACAACACAATCTGAAATGTTTTCACTACTTCGAGAGAAACCTATTATAGTATTTTCTTCAAAAAGAAAAAGTTATAGAGAGAAATTAAAAGGAAGAAAGGGTGACCAAAAATTCAGATCCAAAGAACTGTCACTGACAATACTACCCATACCTTTTAGTGAAAGGAAAGATCAAGTGTTCCAACCATCTTCTTACTCCTTCAGAAAAACAGCTCTGCCAAGAGAAAGATTAATGACTGTTACTTATTTGCTGCTAATGACTGAGTTTCAGGCAATCCCAAGAATTTTTAATCATTGGCTTCTTTCTTGGAACTACCAGTTTCAAAACCCAATCCAGTGTTTCGTGAAATGCTGGGCAAAATGATGCATGTACAGTCCTGGATGTTAACAGATCTTATTCTTTGTCCCTGTGGGGCTCCAAACTGTGTCCCTTCCTCATTGTGAGAGTTCAAATGAAGATGAAGTTGAACGGGCAAGCAAGGACCGCATCTTCAAGAGCCTTGTATGCCATACTATAAAATCTCATGTTTATCTTCTATACAGTCACCAAAGGGATTTACTGAGAAGTATTAAGCAGTGAAGCACTTTTGAAGAAATATGCAGGTCATTGTGTAGGACAGGGCTACACTTAGGGTGCATGGGTGGAGACAGGAGGTTAGTTAGAAAACTGGTCAATAATCTAGACTAGAAACAATGAGGTCTAAACTACAATGATGATTGCATGTGATTCTGGTACCCCCTAGAGTATAAGATTATGGGCCTAGAAGCAGGGGCTGTCTCTCAGCTTGGTTTTTTTTTGGCCCACCCCCTTGGCCTCATCCCTAAAACTTCATACAGAGGGTTGCAGGCAAACATTTGTAGGGGTAGCCCAGAACAAAGGATCAAAATGAGTACTCAGTGAGTATTTGTGGAAAAAAAGGGAAGGAGGGAGAGAGGGAGGAAGGAAGGAAGGTAGGAAAAAAAGAAAAAGCGCTGGGAGCTAAACAGCTGAAATGCCTTGAAATTTTTCCATGGTGCAAAATGCATAAACCGTATATAATCTTTAAAAATCACGTTCTGTAGCAGCAGTTCTCAACCAAGTGGCACATTAGAATCATTTGGGTAACCTAAAATACCTTGATGCCATGACTATATTCCAAACCAATTAAATCAGAACCTCTAGGGGTGGGCCCCAGGCCTTAGCATTTTTTTTTTTTAATGCTCTCCAATGATTCTATAATGTGCAGCCAGTGCTGAAAATCAGTTCTCTGTAGACCTTCTGCCTCTGGAATCAATCGCTGCCTAATATTTGGTTGCCATGGAGATTTGTCCACCAGCTGGGTGAGGGTTGTCCAACCTCGGGGTCACTTTCAAAACTAAAAATAAATGACACTTTCCAATCATTGGGATAATAAAATCTTTCTATGATCCAGGGCAAAATTAAAAGTGTTATAATAGGATCCACTCTTTCTCTATACAGAGCTGTTCAGCTCTGCTCAGTGAATTCTGCAGCTGGGTTCCAGTTCCAGATAGACACTAAACAGCACCAGGAAAGCCAGTGCGCATTTTCTTCTGATTTGCTGGACAGGATTGCCACTAAGGGTGCATCCAGCTGTTATTTATGAGTCAGCCATGGTACAATGGGTGTGACATGAACAGTAGACTTATAAGGGTTTAGTTCATGTGCTGTCTCTACCATTTATTATCTATTGAGACACTGAAAAAAAAATCACTTAATCTGATGGAGAATGTGTCCTTATCTCTACAACAGAGACACTAATACTCTCATTAAAATCTTTTTTTGAAGACAATGAGATAAGACATGCTACTTGGTAAATTTCAACTCATAATTTAATATCAATAATAATAATAGATGTTCCTTCTGTTGACATCAACCAGGATGACACAGAGTTTTCAGATTAAACGTAATTTATGCAACATCACTCCTCCAACCTACCATGTTCCTAAATATTAACATCCAGAGTGGGCTTCCTTGTCACTCACATCACAGTGTTGAAGAATAACTTGGGTTGCCAAAATATGTAATGAGTTACTTTTTTTTTTTTTTTTTTTTTAGTGGTTGAAGGCAATATTCTGCCTGAGCCTTGCTAGGGAATAAGTGCCTTATACCATGGTCAAGTTCCACAAAGATTCTCCTCATTAACAATTGTACAGCCTGTCCGCTGGTGTTTGGTGACTGAAATGGCTCGACTCTGTGAGCTCCTGCAGGAGCTTACTGTAATGGTATCATGAAATCACTGAAATTCTCTAACGTCTCCTACGCATGATACCTGCAATTACAAGTGCACCTCGCTGTTGTTACGGATGCTTTGTTATCTAAAAAGCAAACTTAAAGAGAGGGAAAAAAAGCAAAACAATTCATTTGCTATCTAATTAAAGTCATTATAAACAGCCTCCAGGTGCTTAACCTTTCTTCCTCTAAAATCCCGATCCTTCAGCTGAATGCTCAGACCTGGAGCTTCATTGAGGTTTTTCTTAATTGCCTTTCCATCACTAATGGGAATCACTTCATTATTACCTCTGCCAAAAGCTGTCTTCAACTTTCAGCCTCCATGCTGAGCCATTTACATGCCTATTTATAATTTATCTTTTTACTAACTGCTAAAGTTATACCACATCACAGGGTAGGAAGCTAATTTGGAGTTTGCCCCTCTAATTGGGAAGCATTGTCTTAAATTTTACACACACACACACACACACACACACACACACACACACACAGATTTTATGGACTACAAACTCTCTTCTGGAATACCTCCCTTTCTGTCTGTTTATTCCCTCCTTCCTTTCTTTCCTCCTTTGATTTCTCCCTCCCTCCTCATCCCTCTTCCTTATCTTGTTATTTCCCATGTCCGTCCTCACAATATCCTCATAGAGCTATCACACTAGTTCCACCATGTCTATGACCACCTCACGAGTAGAGTTATTAAACAGCTAGTTTACCATCTGATTTTATATAATCCCAACAAAAGCCTGTGAACTAGATTTAATGATACCAATTTAATGGCAAGGAAACTGGAGGTCAAGAGAGAAAATAAGACAAAGAATACCCAGTTTACACATGCACAAGGAGGCTTTCAACCCAGCCCTTCACCTCTGGAAAGAGCTGACTGGGATCATAGGAATCATGTGGATGTCATGGAACCAGGACTACCCAGAGAGGGGTAGTGCTTGGTCTGGTCTCTCAGGGAGTCAGTGGAGAAGCAGCAGCAGGAAACCAGACCTGCAAACTTGTCTCCTCCATACCTCTTTCACCAAATCCCCTCAACCAGAACATTAAATAAGAATTACTGTGGTCTAGTAAAAGACATGTGTTAGCACAGGGAGTAGGTCAATGACGGGGACAGGTTCAGAAAGAGGACAGCATTGCTAGTGGGGCTATAGTAATTTTTGTTGACTTGTTGGCATGAGGCTTTGGGACTTATGGTCTAATTAATTTTATTTTCTTCTGTGAATTAAGAGGAAGGAGATCTGTTGCATGTGAACAGAGAGGTGTTGGCATAGAGCATTGAGGAGGACATGGAGACATTTTGGGAAAATTGGAAACACCTGATCACTTTGGGGGTTTCTTTTTTTTAAAAAAAAAATTGTATTGCCTTAACCTTTTTGTTGTTTTTTTATAAAGATTTTATTTATTTATTTGTAGAGAGAGGAGAAGGGAGGGAGAAAGAGAGGCAGAGAAACATCAACATGTAGTTGCCTCTCATGCGCCCCCTACTGGGGGCCTGGCCCTCAACCCAGGCATGTGCCATGACTGGGAATCCAACCAGCCACCCTTTGGTTCACAGGCGGGCGCTCAGCCCACTGAGCCACACCAGCCAGAGCTTAGGTGGTTTCTGATTCCATGTCTTCCAAAGCTTGACTGGTCTTGTGTCTGCATGTGTATGTGTGTGTGCTAGTACCAGAAAAATCCCAGGGAGATGTGTATTGAACAGCCTCTGCCCTCAAAGGGTTTACAGCTCAGCTGGAAAACATACTAACACTAAAATAATGAACAAGATGGAGTTAAAATTTTTTTCTAAATGTAGTAGGGGAAAGGCTAAGTAAATTATAGTTCAGCTCCTAGAACAAATATTATGAAGACTTTGGAAATGGTGATTATGCAAATATTTTTGAATGCTTATTATCTGCAAGACTCTGTTTGTTCCTGGTTAAATAATACTAAACAAGATATGGTGCCAGCTTTTAAGTAATTTTAATCAAGTATGAAATGTGTTATCTTGAGGTGAACACTGGAAGCAATTAAAGCATAAAGAGGGGAATGTCACCCATTCTCACTTTCTTGATAAAGTAACATGCACGCTGAACTCTGGAGGATACATCAGATTTAGGCAGGAGACATGATTATTCTCTTTTTGGCTTCCGCTTCCCTGTCTCTTCCCTGCCCTTGTCTGACCTGCTGTCCTGTGCCCCAGTGCACGGCATCTGCAGGATGGACCACTGGTGCTTCCTTGCCCTCTGGCTTCCTGTTGGGTCTTGGCCAATGGGACATGCCAATAGGAAACAAGAGGTCTGATGGAGAGAAAAATGGGGTGTCTCTACCTATTCTGTCCTTGCTATGATAGCTTATCTCTATCAGTTGTTTCTTTCCCTGACTATAGCTCCTGCCAGGTCCAAGCGCCCACCAGAGTTCCGAGTACCAATTCTCCACTGGCTCTAAGCTAGCTGGCCCTAGGGGAATAAGAATTTCCCATCTTGCTAGTTTCTGAGCATCTCCCTATTCTTTTTCTTACCATCATTTTCTTGTTCCCTTAAGCCTGCCAAATGTTCAGTAAATGGTTCCTATGGCAAAGTCTCTTCACTTGAACAATTAGGGGTGGATTCTGTTTCCCACTGGCAAGCTGGCTGACATAGAAGGTGAAGGCAGAGCATGAGACAGGCTGGGAAGAGGGCAATGTTTAAGAACAGGGTGTTGTCCAGGGCGGGTTGGGTGGAAGGTGGAGTATGGCATTGGGTAGAGAGAAGTGAGGTTAAAGGGGAAAGCCGAGCACGAAGGGTTTCCTTCGCATATTGTACTAGAGGGTTCCTACACAAAAATGTAGAAAAGTGTGTTTAATATATTAATTAACAGTAAAAGTCATTTAAAAATATATACATTATAATTTTAACTATATTATACCTTTAAAAAGAGTATAATTATATCAAAATAACAACTGGGTCTGTCTTATGGGTTTTGCAATATAGGGGAGTTTTTTTCTCTAGTGAGCTTTCTGAAATGGATTACGTTGATTTTCTGAATTTTAAAATATACTTTTTTTAGAGCAAATACCCTGAAGAGCTTATTATTTGAAATTCCCTTGAGAACATAAAATGAAATGCATGTCCCTGCTTAGTTTGCAGCCTTCCTCACAGAATCTGCAGTTCTGTGTACACGGGCAGCCAGCACCTCTTCCATCCAAACCAACAAATCGGCTGTCGACGATGGAGATTTCACAGTGGAGACATGAGGAAGGGCCTTTCTATATGAAGGCTGGTGACAGACAAACAAAAGTAACCTGAAAACAGCTTGCTTTACTAACAGTGTCAAAATTAGGACATCTCAGGAAATAGAACATTTACTAAGAAGCTGTCCCCGTATGTGAAGCACCTTTTAAGTAGTTTCTTAGAAAAAGAAACAGCAGTCTGTAACACACGAACACAGTTTGATCAGACAGAAGCTGTGTTGCAAGATGGGGGGCAGGCAGTGCTCGTTCCAGGGCGCCGCGGGAAGATGCTGCCTCAGCCAAGGAACATTGCCTGTTACCACCCCACTGGCAACAGTAGTAATAACAATGACCGTAAGAATAATAAGAATTCCATATGGTGAGTGTTTACCACCATTATTTCCTTGGTGCAAAAATTATATTGATCTTTGTTTTGAAAAAAAGCTTATGATCCGTGTGCATATAGAATTCTGCTATTGTGTGTGTGTGTGCCTGAAAAGTTGCAATTAATTTTGAGAATAACCTAAAATTAGTGTTATTTAAGAATCAAGGGACACCAGTGTACCCAAAATTGTGCTAAGTTCTTCACATATGACACTTGTTCTAACTCACAACTCCATGAGGTACATAAGACTATTATTATTATTTTACAGGTGGGAAAACTGAGGCTGAGTGAGGATAAAGTATTTGCCGAAGATGATAGGGCTACAAGTGGTAGAGATAAGCTAGAACCCCAACTGTTGTTCATCTAACTGTCACATCCATGCTTTAACCACTTTTACCCATTGGCTATCGTGGGATAGAGAGCTTCAAGCAAGCATATGATTTAAGACTACAATTTGAATTGCCCTTATTCTGTTCTCTTCCATCAACCATCCTTCCATTAAATACTTTGTAAATTTGCCCACAAAAAGAGGTGAATATGTGAACTGGTGTATGTTTATTTAAATCTCTCCTACCTACGTGGACCACTGTGAATTAGTGCGCATGCTTTCTGATCTTATACCTCCATCTCCATGGGGTTGGTGAATGTGGATCTATCTCCAAGAGAAGGAGCCACCTTCACAGACAAGTTCAGCAAGGTGCTTTTTGAATTTCCCTCTCCCTGCCCCTACTTGTGGGCATCCCTTTTGAGCTCTGCCTTTCCAGCGGCATTGTGCCTGGGACTTTGGCCTGGTCAAGAGGAGAGCACATTTATTAAGTATGAATGGACACATGAATCAAGCTATTTCTTTAGCAGGCTCTGAAATGCCAGCACCTCTTAGAAATGTCTTAGAAAAAGACATTTCCTGTCACGGGAGAAACCTGGAGAGCAGCTCCCAACATTGACACCATCTGTAAGGGGCAGAGACCAAGAACTCAGACAGTTCCCAGACTTTAGGATCTTCGATCCTGGCCCTGTGCAGTAGAGGTCTGGGTTTACGGTCCAGCAGAGAGGGCAAAGCCTGTGATGACCATGGCAGGCTCCTGGGAGTTACTCTGCCATCTAGCTTCCTGTGGATTTTTTTATTTCTCTGCCCAGACTCCGCTTCTGGGGCCAAATCCAGCTGGAGTACAGAGGTAGCTACTAATACCCAATAAACCATATGCAAAAAAGAACAGTGCACAGGGATGATGTGCCTAGTGGGCACCCCTCAATAATATTAGGGTGGCAATCATCATTACAGGAAGGTATTGTGTCCCATAGGGAAGACAACTTGACTAGAAGTTCTGAAAAGCAAGATGATTCAGCAAGGCTTACTGGGGTCCAACTTTCAGTTCTACCACTAAAAGTTCATGTGGCTTTGGATATGTTTTTCCACCTGTCTTAATTTTATCACATGTAAAGTAGATTAAATGAAGCATACCTGTTAGAGGTCATTTGATTGCTAGATGACTGAAAATGCACAGGTACCTGCATTAGACATACTTAAGCAAAATATGTTACTTCCTTTTTAAATTCTTCTACTCAGTCCATTCTCATTTCTTACATGAGAACGTGCCCAGAGAGGACAACAGTTTTGCCAGTATCACACAGCTGGGTTTTTTTTTTTTCTGTTTGTCTTTTATTTTTTAATATCCTGGAAAGCTCACTGAATCAGGAAGAAATGGGTTTGAAGCCCAGCTTTACTCCTTAATGTGATTCTAGGAAAGTTGCTTAAATTCTCTCTCTAAGCCTCAGTTTCCTCATGGATATAAAGGCAGCATAATAATGCTGCTCTCCCTGAATCTCTGGCATGCACTCACTTTATGTTCCACTGAGAAAGAAAAATGTCCAAGCCAAGCAGTCTAATAGAAGACTCCCGCAAGTACCTAGTAATCAAAGTGCTACACCTTCCACGATAGGGAGCTCATGAGAGACTTCCGGGAAGCGTGCGTGTCTCAGTGCTAAGAACTTGAACCGCAACTGTTCAGGCCAGCTTGCCCTCTGGACTTCCACTGCCAGCATAAACCCCATCTCTAAGAAAAAAAGCAAAAGCCAAAAACGCAAAACCCCCTCAAGCAGAAAATTTAAAGCAGGTTCAGATTGATAGTGCCCCCATGTGACTAGTAGAGCAAACTTCTAGAGAAGAACTTTAATAGCAGCGCACTAAGATTTCAAGCCACTTCAAAATCCTTTCTAAATTCAAAGATGTTAAAGTATGAAAAGATATGCATCTTGAAAGTGATGAACTATGACAGATATGGTAGTATCTCTCGTATGACTATTGTAAGGGATAATGGGTACATATACACACACATGTGCATGTATACATGTGTATCTTAACTGTGGCCTTGGGTAGGTCACTTGAGGGGATGAGATCTGTGGTTCTTAAGAGCCCCTTTACTTTTGCTTTAGTGATTCATCTTACGATAGCTCGTGCATCTTTATTTATTCACGATGGTTTAGTTCTGTCAGGTTTCAAGCTCAAATTAAGGCATCCTTGATTATACTTGAAATGTCCCACAAAATTTTAATAGCTCTTTTCTCTGAAGACCTAAGAGAAGTCAGAATTTCTACTAAGTTGCTCTTTGTCACCTGTGGTTTCTGATCTAATCACCTGATTCTGTGCATTATGTCCTTTAGCATTGGAATATATTACTGTGCCAGCCGTTACCCGCTCTGAAATTCAGTTCCGGACAAAGAAGGCAAAGGGACCCCAGAGAAGCCATTTTTCCATGCCTGGATTCTAATAATGAGGGTGGTAATCAGCTTTCAGCCTTTTGTTTTGATGCCACAGTAAGAGATTTCGTGAGGGATTTATTCATTAAAAACCACAAAGAGGGCATATCTACTTTTCTTATCCGTAACTAATTAGAGACAGACAAAGAGAGCTTTTTCTGGAGGGGGAGGGAGCAGAGTGTTGAGGAAAAGTGAGGAATCAGCAAGTCTCCTAAAGAACAGGACTCCCACCCTCGCAACACACCAGTGCTCCCTTACAATGCTATCTGCTTTCCAAAGCCGTAGCTCAGGTGGGTTGGCAGGGCTAAGAGCAGCATGTGAAAGCAAGATTAGAGCTTTGGAAGGAAGTCACTTTCAGACAGGATCATCTCACAATCTTTCAACCAATCACACATAACCACATATAGAAGAGGTCTTCTGAAAGTAGGGGCCCTGGGCAGGAAGAAGACTAATGAGGAAGATTAATGGTATAGAAGTATGTATTCATCCATTCATCTAGCAACAAGTTATTGAGTCCAATCGAAGTGCATTATACTGTCTGTGCTATATGCAGAGGAGTAAAGTCCCCATATCTCTCGTTAGGTACCTTTTCTGTCTGATCACTGTAACAGGACACAAGAGCAAAGGAAGGAAGGCCTTTGTACTTCCCCAACTGAATTAGCATAACCTTCCTTTCTTCCTTCCTTCATGTATGTATCAGTTCAATAAACACTTGAGCACGTGCTATATGCAAGGCACTGTAACCGGCACGGGCATTCGGAAAATCAGCTATCTAGTAAGCCTATACATTTTCGCTTCCACGGTGTGCGATGAGGTCTTATGCATAGCAGGCACCCAACAAGTCTTTTTCAATAATGTTGGTGGCCAGGATGCTAGTTTAGCCTTTAGGCTTTTTATTCAGTATGTTGTGCATTAAAAAATTATTCTATGTGAAATTCAAGTAGGTATTAATTACCTATTTTAATATAATGACACTAATTTCGACAGAAGGTTAGTCTAAGAAAATGGCAAGTGATCTGTTCTTGTGTAATTGTTTTTCATAAATTAGTTGATTATTAATTTTTTTAAATGGAAAAACGGTGAGTAATTTGAAGAATTCCTGATACAAGATTGTCAAGAAAATTAGATATTAACATAAATGCTGCTTTAAAATATATGACTTTTATGAAGCTTCACTTTATATTTCATCTGTAAGGACCTTGAAGACTGCGTTTAAGGAAGGAACACAGGAGTCGATATTAAAAAGCACAGGTTCAAAGCTGCAATTGCAACGGTCACTTCTGCATTAAACACACTGAATGGCCAATTTCCTCGTTCGAACACTGGAGTGAAGTCTGCCTATTCCACCGCTCAGGGTTGCTAGAAGAACCAAGAGGAGATCATGTGTCTGAAATGCATTAAGACTTACATTTTGGTTAGGATTTTTATTATCCGGTTTCTAGAATAATATACACTAGAAAAAGGAGGAAAGTTTTGCTTCTTCTCACATTTCCTGCTCTGCTGTAGGCCACATTGAAATAATCTAAACCTGGCCATGCTGTGAAGCCACTGTCTGAACTTCCTCTACTGTAGATCTTGAAGGTGGTTTCACCCATGAGATGTCTTCTACTAAATATTACATACCCTCGGCTGGCTACACTATGTAATGGAATGAGAAGGGACTTGGCCCACCTGCCATTGAACCCCGGCTCTTCCACTTATCCATTATGGGACCGTGGAAGGACTACCTAACTTTTCCAAGCACAGAGTCCTCGGCAGGGAAAACAGCTACCTGGAATGGTGCCTGGGACTTACGAGGTACACATAACAAAGGCGAGAACAATATAAGATCTCTCTTTCAACTGCTTCAGGAAGGAGAGTCCTTGGTACAGTAATGCCTTGGCAATGCCTCTTAAGAAAGACGTAATGGAGTGGAAAGAGGTAGACTGAGGAAAGCGGTGACCGTGTTGCCTAGGTTCAGCTTCTTAATCTCTGTCCTGCTCACTGAATTGGGAGCATGATGCTCTAAACATTGCTGGCAACTTCCTCAATACCCACTTTTGTTTTCTTTATTGCTAACAAACACCTAATTAAATCCAGGGTGTCCATACACCTGGTTTAAACAACCAAATCCCCTGGGCTCCTTTGCTGTTTGTGACACAATTCCTAATGATGAAATATGAATGAAAAGCACTCCCTCGCCTTTGGAGAAAACTTTTCCAGAGCAGACAGCCCCAGCTGGCATTTCTCCCTTTGCTCTTGGACATCTTTCTTTCCCTCTGGAACATGGAGGCCAGGATGGAGACTGAGCAGCCCCATCACAACTCCGATGCTTCTTGTTGTAGGAGAAAATTAAAACTACCACTTGGTTAAACCACTGGAGTTGAACTTCAGTTAAACAGAGCAAATTCATATCATGACACAACGACTTTATGAAATAATAAAGATCCTCAGCATCTGACAGATAGCGTCAGGCCCTCACTAAATGCTACTTCCCCTTCCTTTCTCTTGCCAGGATGGAGAGCACACATGAGGACTCAAGGTAGAAGAATCTCTGTTCAGCAGAAAAGGTGCCCTGCAACTGCCTCGATTATGGTTAGTGTAGGAACTAATTGGGGTGCAAAGCCAGGAGGTGAAAACGAAGACCTCGACATCAGGAGAGACGAGTGGCACACGCAGAGCTTCCATCTGATGAGTGAGGAAACTGAGACTCGGCGAGGGTAAGGAACTTCCCCGGGCTGAGATCAGCACACAACCACCATCGAAGAGTCAACCCTAGGGCTGTCTGATGCTGGCGACTGTGTGCCCTTTCCGTCCTGCCCTTCAGCAGGGGTGCAGTAATGTCCCAGAAGAGACAGATTTTATAACCTGACTCTCGTTGTGTGTTTTAGGTTTCTGTAGGACTTTCATTTTTCCAAAAAATGTGTGTGTGTGTGTGTGTGTGTGTGTGTGCGGGGGTGGGTGGAGAATATAGACCCTTTGTCTTTTTCACATTTCGTCTCTTCTGAGAGTTTCTAGGCACATGGGGAAAAATGCTCACGGTTTTCAAAGGCTAGAGGTATTGAAGTGTTAGACAGAGACACTTGTACCAGGTCTGGGTTCTCATGGTTGTGCAGGTAGCCAAGGACCTAAAGATGCTGCTGCTGACGTGGTCGCTTAGAAAGTGCTCTGCAGCCTGAACTCTGCAAGTGGACCACTGAGAAGACTTGGGCAGAAAAACATAACTCTCTGTTCTTACCAACTGTTTGATTAAATTACCTAACCTCTCTGTGCCTCCGTTTGCTTAAATGTAAAGTAGATACAATAAGTAATTCATAAATTTGATGTACAGAGTAAACAAATTAATCTGATTAAAATGCTCAGTCTAGTGCCCAGCACATAGTAGATATTCAAGAAAACTTAGTATTTATTAGCACCATTTTTAGCCTTTATTTTTCCAGTCAACTGTAAGAAGTGGAAATAGCTTTACCATCAGAAAAAAAATATAAGCATGTTATAAATATGCAGGAGAAAATCAAAACTATGCATCCACGTGTTTACGGAAAAAGAAAGCTAATGAAAACTAAGCATCTCAGCCATTTCTGGATTTTCTCATTAACATTTGTTTGCTCTTTTTGATTCCTTTTGTTTTCTGCTAGCAGACAAGATGTAGCAGGTGCCAAAGTTTAAGAAAAAACATGGGAGAAAAATTTAAATGAGATCATAAATATTTATTTATTAACCCTTTTGCGCCATGCAAATTATGTGAGAGTGTGAATGAGAAGAATGTAACTCGGGAACCCAATCATCTTATACAGACAAGTCCTGTGTTGAACTTCTAGAAGGCCGAACTCAGGCTGCCCAGTGAAGGTAGGTGAAAAGCTTCCCAGTGGTACCTGAGGCATCAGGTGATGGGTTTTAACAAACTGGGCTAGACATAGGGTGGCCAGTCATCCAGGTTTGCCTGGGACTTTTCTGTTTTTAGCTCTGAAAGTGCCACATCCCAGTACATGCCTTAGCACTGGAAAACCAGCATGTTTAATCACTTTAGAAAGAATTAGATTTAGCAGTAGGCAGAATACTAAACTTAACTAGACATGAAAATCTGCAATAGACATTCAGCTCTCATCCCCACACTCCACCTTGGGCCTTTATGGACTGCTAACAGGAACTAGCCACAGTTTCTCGGCAGACAAACCTAGTTGGTCAGACAGAGAAAAATGACAAAGGGGCAGTAGCTGTTTCTCTTCTGCTGACTCTTACTTCCTTCCTGTTCCTTTTTTGTTAGTTGCAGAATGCATCCAGGGGTGTATTCTGCTCTCTGTAAATGAATGGCTGACCTGTACAAAGGGCAATGGTGGCTGTAGCAGGGCGACACAGCCCCTAAAAAATGAATTGATGTGGTTACTCAGGCGTCAAGTACAGAGTAGGTATAATACATTCAAAGTGACTGTCTTTGAATGTATTATACATTGGATAAATTAGATCTAATATATGGATCCAATAAATGCAATCACAGATAAAAACTTATTTGATCTAGAAAATGTAATCTGGTATATTGGAGAGAGCCTAGAAAAAAAGAATTTTTTTTTAATCCCCACCCTAGGACATACCCATTGATCCTAGAGAGAGGGGAAGGAAGGGAGAGAAATGTCACTGTTAGGGAGAAACATTGATCGGTTTCCTCTTGCACATAACCCAACAGGCGCTGAACCAGTCATTGGACCCACGACCTTTTGGTTTCTGGGACGATGCCCCAACCAACTGAGCCACAGCAGCCCTGGCAAGAATAATTTTTTTAATAGCCACATTTTTGAGCATTTAGAACATGCCCTGCATTTATATCGGCTTGCATTTAATCCTTCAGAATCTCTGTGAGATGGGATAGTCCTGAAAAAACTGAGGCTCAGTGACAAATTTGCGGAAGAAGAATGTGGTTTTCAGTTTGAACTGTGATATGAAATAGATGAATCTCTTAGGATATGTCATGTAGCCACAGTAAACCTTTTTATATGAATCTTTAAAATGGACCGTCCTTATTTCTCAAGGTAAGTTTAGGGTTAGATAAGAAAATAAACATGAAGTTACTTTACAAAAGGCTATCCAGATATAATTATGTCTCCACACACACACACACACACACACACACACACGAACGCACGCAGAAACACATATACACTACTAACATGCCTAATAATTTAGGGAAATTAGTCTCACTGACAAAGCTAACCAGTAAAGGATTTGGGATTAGGAACCATGGCTTTAGCTTTTGACAGAGTCCCATCACGCCCTCTTCAAGGCACACCAAAGAAACATGCCCTGTCAACAAAAAGTGCTTCCTTTCCTTTGTTTTGTCCCTTCTAATCAGAAATTTCATACCCCACCCCTGCTCTAAGCCACAGTTTCACATCAATATATCTCAAGTTTGACTGTTTACCTATCTACTGCAAATGGAGAAACAACTAAAATACGTGTGCTTAAAATACAAATTAAATTCTAAGTGTTCGCAAATGTTAATGAGGCTATGTGATCTAACTAAGATAACGGTGGAAGTGATCATTTGTATCTTGATATCTTGTGGGATGTGTTCTCAATCTTTTCAATCTCACACAATCATGTTGTAGTGATTCTCTTTTTTTACGATGGGTAAACAGCTAGTTTAATACTTGAGTATATCTCACTTTTGTCATATACAATGAGGTTTCTGAATATTAGAGCAAAAAAAAGGTGGTAACATCTAGGCAAATTGGCATTGGAAGAAAAACATGAATTCTTGATTTTTAAAGTTTTGCATTTAAAGCACCTGAAATGCTATTTTATATATTCAAACCAACAAGTATTATATTCATGTCTACTTCAAAAGGAAAAAGAACCTGCAAAATCCTAACTTCTTTATACTAAATACAAAAAATATTAGTTTTTAAAATATACTCATTTTAAATAAGGTCATCTACAGTTTCTAGCAATAGAAGTACTGTTTTGCCAATGGCTAAAAAAAAACCCCAAAAAACCCCAAATATCAAAGGCTTTATTATGTTGAAAACTAAGGTCTCAGAGGGGCTGAGAGAATTTGAGTTAGACATGCATATTCTCTTAATTTTTTTAAGGCTTCAAATACACATCTAAAAATCTCAACATTGTCTTATACCAGAAGCTTCCTAATGTCTTTAGTGTATTGGCTAATAGAAATAAATGAGAGTTAAACAGTGTCTTGAGAACACTGGAAGGAAACATGATGGTGCCTCACGGATGTTTACCAAATAAGGGAGGCTGAGAAAATCACAGGAGTACTTGTATATGTGTTTTAACCACAGCTCTTCACTACATATAGATTGGATTGTCCCCTTGTATCTAGTTCTATTGCCAACCCCTCCCACGTGCCCCCTTCCCCCACCAAGGCCCATCGTTTAAAATATCGTATCAGAGAATCATAGACTCCGTGATTGAAAGGGACCTTAGAAGTCACCTAGTTCAATTTCCTTTTCAGAGCTCCAGTTCTTTCTATAGCCTATGGTTCATGGTCCTCTGGCTGGTAACGAAGGACTGTCCATGATGAGGAATTCCTCACTTTCAGGGCAGCCCAGTTCTTTGGGCGGTTATTACTGAGAGCCTTCTCCGTTGGGCTGAGTTGTCATTTGTTTTCTTGATTCTTTTCTGCTGCCCTTCCTCTTCTTTTCCTTTTCCTTATTTCCACTCTATTTTCCTTT